>JBAMHZ010000072.1:578201-591131 GCA_037177395.1 Alpinia galanga
ACATAACCCTCTCCTATTGAGAAAGAGAGTAAATCAAAGTCCCAGGGCTTGCTCGGACGGCTAGCGCAACCGTATTAAAGTCTGAAAAGGAAAGGGGTTGATTCCTGAGTTTCATTGTCAGGCTACTGATGATTCCACATTTCTATGCTGACCATCTTGAATTCTTGATTTACCTCTTTTTATATATAGAGACAGTAATAGAGAACTGCTAATGTAACGATTCTAATTTTTTAAGAGAGTAACTCAAGACTTGGATAACAGTCAATGACTTAATCTTTTTAGAAAGTGATCTGTTCATTTAAAGATTATCTCAACTGAGTGAATCTGAAAGCTGACAATTACACCTATATGATTGAGACGGACGATGACGTCTCGCTTGAGGAATTAAGCGTTCAACAGATACAGTAGATAAGAAGCAATTGGCCGTGAGGCACTGTGTCTGTTCGCATGCCCTATTTATATAAAAAGAGTTTTTCAGGATGAAAAAAAAAAAATCCCAATCAATATAAGCTCTAATATATCACTGTTTACTATATTATTTTATTTTTTTTATCATCTAAATCATGAAAAATCTCTGATCTAGATGATAAACGATCAATAATCAATCGTCAAATTGAATTAGTATAGACTCGATCGCTTACTAATCCGTATCGTAGTCGACTTGAAAGAAAAAAAATTTAATTCATTAAAAAAAGATTAATCTAATAAACTAATATATTAGTGAGGACGGACTCAATTTTATATAGTCTAACTCATTCATTAATCTCAAATCTGAAAAAAAAAAATATTTGTAAAGAAGAAAATAATATTTTATAAAATAAAAAAAGTTTTAGTATTTGATAACTATTATAAAGTTTTGATTCTGTCAAAATTATTATAAAATTAAAATACTTTTATTTTTTTTTATTGAAATTATCATAATATAAGTTAAAACGGTTATAATATTATGGTAACAATTTTAATTAAAATTGTTATAAATTAA
Organism: Alpinia galanga; assembly: GCA_037177395.1. NCBI lineage: Eukaryota > Viridiplantae > Streptophyta > Magnoliopsida > Zingiberales > Zingiberaceae > Alpinia > Alpinia galanga. The sequence continues at coordinate 579,184 of JBAMHZ010000072.1, forward strand.
TTTGGGATATCTTTATAATAATATTTTAAAAATGGGATGGCTTTTTTTATGTTTACTAATTTTCTTTATTGGTATGGAGCTTAAACCTATTTTAAATATATATAATTATAAATTTAAAGGCAGTATTGAATGATGTGCCATCTCTCTGTAAAGGTCCATGAAATGGAATGTGGACCGTTCGTTGCTTGCTACTTTAAAAAAGAAGAGATAATAATGAAATATTTTATTGTTTGAAAGATTTATTCATTTTTCTTTAACAAATCGAATTAGTTTTGAACGATCCAAAGAATTCTCAAATGCTTATCTCGCTCAGCTTGGGAGTGTGAAGAATATTCCGGCGTTAGCCGCCGTCGTCGCCCAAAGCTGGGTTTTTTTTTTTTTTTATTATTGAAGATGCGCTTTGCCGATTGTCTTGCGCTGCCAAATCGGGATTTCTCTCCTTCATCGACGCGATTGCTAGCTTGCATGCTCTGATTCACCGCGTGAAGCCTAAAGATAAAAAAGTAGTGTTGGATTTGCTTTTGCTTCCTTTACAGCTCTGAAGAAAGTTATTGAATCCAAGAACAAGATGAAGAAGTCTTCGTAGCACATCTACGCAACTTGTTATCTCAGTAAACGATCATCAAAAGGTTACATTTTTTTTTCCCTTTGGAAAAAGGTATTTTTTGCTGGAGCTTGCGAGGTCAGAGGGTTTTGGTGACGATTACTCTAAAATGTTTTGGTATTTTGCGGTCTTTTTCTGCGAACTGAAGCGGCTAAGCAGAGATTTCAGTCATTTCTGGTGATCATCTCCTGGAGGCCAACGAGAGTAAGGAAGAGCAAGTGAAAGGACTAGACAAGCCGAAAAAGGGGGAAGGATCCCAATTGTGGTGTGTTGTTTTGCTCCCTTTTCTTGTTATTTTTTTAGTAGGTCGCCCAAATAATGGCTCTTTATCGTCCTTTATGTAAGCTAAGTATTGTATCCCATGCTCGACCCATCAAGCTTTGGGAGCCTTTATGTTTCTCAGAAACAGGCTGTTTTTCTTCTCTTCTGGAGCCGGTACCATGTTTGCAATATTTGATTGCCGGAGTATTGATTAGTCAATTTTGGTTTTCCTTGGAGATATGAGAATTCTTCTTTGCTGTTTACTTGTCTCAATTGCTGTTTACTTGTCTCAAATCATTGTTAGGAAAAAAAAAAACTAAAAGTTGTTTTTTTCGTCTAACAATTTAAGATCAAATCGAATGCCACTTGTTCTAATAGCATGATTATACTTGGGATTTCATCTGCTTTTTTTTTATAACATATATAAACATATTTATATATTGCAGGCTTCGTTTTTTAGCACAAGGTGTTACCTTTCTTGCAAGGATGAGAGGAGCGGTTCTTGTTGCAATAGCTGCCTCAATTGGGAATTTGTTGCATGGGTGGGACAATGCTTCCATTGCAGGTGTGTGAAAAAACATACAGACTTGCTTGATTCAAATCCAATCAAAATAGGTTTTCGATCCTGATCATAGCTCATGTCTTTCTTCCTTGTAAATTTCATGTTCTATCTTCTCTTTTTTTGTTCTCTCTCTCTATCCTGATAAATAAAGATTTTGATACCACTACTTATGTCATGCCAATTTATTTGCTTAGTTCCATTATGCATATAGGTATTCTACTAGTCAATGTTTCATTTTTTTTTGTTCAAAGCATATGAATTTTTGCCTAAGTACCAGAGTTTTTTTCCCTCTATTCTTCAGGATCTATTATTTTCATTAAAAAGGAATTTAAATTGGAGAATCACCCTGCTGTTGAGGGGCTAATAGTAGCAGTATCACTTGTTGGTGCTATGATTATTACGACAATATCTGGAGCAGTATCAGACTGGGTTGGTCGGCGACCCATGCTAATTCTCTCTGCAGTAACCTATTTTCTCAGTAGCTTGGTCATGTGCTTCTCCCCCAATGTCTACATTTTGCTTCTGGCAAGGCTTATCGATGGATTTGGAATAGGTCTTGCTGTTACACTTGTTCCAGTATATATTTCAGAGATTGCTCCAGCAGAGATAAGGGGGTTGTTGAATACACTTCCACAGTTCAGTGGTTCTCTTGCTATGTTTCTTTCCTATTGTATGGTATTTGGACTGTCATTAAATCCAAATCCAGACTGGAGATTGATGCTTGGAGTTCTCTCCATTCCTTCCCTATTGTATTTCTCTCTGGCCGTTTTTTATTTGCCAGAATCTCCAAGGTGGCTTGTAAGCAAAGGACGAATGTTGCAGGCAAAACTGGTTTTGCAGAGATTACGTGGGATAGAAGATGTTTCAGGTCTGTGTAGCATGAATTGACTCTAAATTCAATTGCTAGGGAAAAGTCTTTGGCTGGTCTAATCCTAGAACTCATTTGATTTGAACAAGGACCCCCTTGTTCCCCTTATGTGAACACCACTATTATTCGTGCACACCCATTTCTAGTTTTAGTTTTTCCTTTCCTCAATCATGAAAATTATGAAATGAAAGGAAAGAAAAAGCCAATGGTGATTTCACAAATGTTTGTCAGCCACATGAAGTCATGAATATGCTATTTCTTTACTTGTGCAAGTACAAAATAGTAGAGTGAGTTTTCGTGCACTTTTTGTGTAATAGTAGTATCTTTCACAAAAACATTGCAAGGAAACTTAGAAAAAACTTGTTATTAAGCTGGAGTGTGATGTTTCATATCCCATATCTATTGGTCCTAAAGATAGCAGCAAGTAATTGTCAATTCTCATCACATTGTTCTTTATAGTTTGTATAGTGCTCATGATGGAAGCATCTAATACCTAGAATATCTTTCACAGAATCAGGATTGGTTATGTTTCTTTAACAACCTATGTTGCTTTTCTATTCAAATTTCGAAGAATGTCACCCGCAGTTATGAATTGTTGGTATACTCTACAGATCCACATCCTTGCTCAAGTCATTCTTTGTTGTTTCACTAATTCATTTAGACTAGACGATATCCACCTACTTTTGCTTAAGTACATTCTATGGCAGAATCATGCTTTGAGGTATTCCAGAACACAATTACATTTGAAGCCTATAGAAGTGATGGGAAATTTAAATATGTGTCTGTAATATCACCTAAACGATCATCTTATTTTTAATTTCAAGTTGAACTATTCTTTCAATTGGATAACTGCAAATTTTTCTCGTGAACAGGAGAAATGGCCCTTCTTGTTGAGGGTTTGGATATGAGTAGTGAGACATCCATCGAGGAGTACATAATTGGCCCTGCAAATGAGCCCATTGATGACCAGGGAGTAATTGCCGATCAAGAACAAATCAAATTGTATGGAGCAGAAGAGGGTCTTTCCTGGGTTGCTTGGCCTGTTAAGGGAAGCATCCTTGGTAGTGCATTAAGTGTTTTGTCTCATCATGGTAGTCTGGAAACACGTGTTAAAATACCACTAATGGACCCTCTGGTGTTTCTATTTGGAACTGTCCATGAGAAGCTACCAGAAACGGGCAGCATGTTTTTCGGTAGCGTGCGAAGCGCGCTGTTTCCTAATTTTGGAAGCATGTTTAGTGTGACGGAGCAGCAACCTAAAAATGAGGCATGGGATGAAGAGAGTCTTCAGCCTGAGGGTGAAGACTATGCATCTGATGCAGAAGGAGGTGATTTGGATGACAATTTAGAAAATCCACTGATCACACGTCAAACGACAACTGTGGAAGGTGGGGAAATCGCCCCACCTCATGAGAGTGTCTACAATATGGGGCAAGCTAATCTTGTGCAGGATAATTCTGGTGAGGCAGTTAGTAGCATGGGTATTGGCGGGGGATGGCAAATCGCTTGGAAACGGGTAGAAAGAGAAGGTGATGATGAGAAGGGAGGAGGATTCAAGAGAATTTATCTGCACAAGAAGGGTGTTCCTGGGTCACAAAGAGGTTCCTTTTCTTCAATTCCAGGAGGTGAAGCCTCAGAAGGCAGCACATTTTTCCAGGCTTCTGCTTTGGTGAGTCAGCCGGCTCTTTACTCAAACGAGCTAATGAACCAGAACCCTATTGGACCAGCAATGATTCATCCATCGGAAATAGCTGCTAGAGGCCCATTCTGGTCAGATATTTATGAACCAGGAGTGCGACATGCTTTGTTTCTTGGAATTGGGATCCAAATCCTTCAGCAGGTAAAACCTACAAGTGAAGGTGGATTTAAGTTTGCGGGGAGCACTTGGCTTTTGTAACTTGTTATTTCTCAGTTATCTTGGTTGACCCCTGTGCTTAATTGTTCTAAATTAGAATGTAAAGGTTCTTTTCATCTTATAATATCGATAACTTGGTTCTCATGTTATTCTGTTCATAGCTTCTTATTTTTGCAATACCAATAAAAGGTAAATCTGTTCTATATGTTTCTTATAAGGAAAGAAAAAGGTGAGTTTTATCTTACTTAAAAATGCACAGGCAATAAAATTAGCATTCGTATTATTGTTTCTACTTGTCCCATGCTGTTATTTTCACATCCTTTCATGCTTATTGCTATCTTTTATTCCTTCATGAAGCTTATAGATTTGAGTGATGTATTTAATTTTGGAGTGTTTTCCTGTGGCTGCATTGTCACTATACAAGATTTAGTGCATCTTCATTGTAGTAGAGTTTACTTTCAAGAAATTATCCAATTTGATATTTTCTACAGATCATTTTTAAACTGATAACACTTATCTACTTGCAGTTTGCTGGCATAAATGGGATTCTGTATTACACTCCCCAGATACTCGAGCAAGCTGGTGTTGAAGTCATCCTTTCAAACATTGGCATCAGTTCAGACTCGTCGTCTATACTTTTCAGTGCTCTCACAACATTGTTAATGCTTCCTAGTATCGGCATTGCCATGAGGCTCATGGATATCTCAGGGAGAAGGTAATTCCTTCTCTTTTCAGTTAATCTACATCCATTAGTATTATTGCTTATAATCAGTCTTCATATGTCTTATCTCATTATGCAGGTTCCTTTTACTATCCACAATCCCTATCTTAATAGCTTCGCTAGTTGTTTTAGTCCTTGCCAACCTTATCAAACTTGGCACAGTGGTTCATGCGGTGTTCTCTAGCGGTAGTGTTATCATATACTTGTGTTTCTTCGTGATGGGATTTGGACCTGTTCCGAATATCCTTTGTGCTGAGATATTCCCAACCCGGGTCCGCGGTCTGTGCGTAGCTATCTGTTCACTCGCATTCTGGATTGGCAACATAATTGTGACCTACACATTACCTGCAATGCTTGGCACCATTGGCCTTGCCGGTCTCTTTGGGATTTATGCATTAGTTTGCACCGTAGCTTTTATGTTTGTGTTCCTAAAGGTTTCTGAAACGAAGAGCATGCCTCTTGAAGTTATCACAGAGTTCTTCAATGTTTGCACGAAACAAGCTGCCACACGAAATCGATCGGAGCATCCTCATGATTCCTTGTGAGTCTTTGAATTCCATGTGAGATTATCAAGAAGCTTGATCAATCTACGAAGATCTTGTGCTTTGATGTGGTGAGTCCTTTGGAGAATCGATGTCTTTCCGCTATATATATATATATATATACATATTTTTTGCCTCTTGTCATATGATCATGAATCTTTTCGTTGATTTTTTTTAATGAAGATTTGGGTTTGGTCAAGTTCAACTATATATCCAGGACTACAGGTTTCTAATTCTTATATTCATGTCATGTGGTGGGTTTGATAACGGCATGGTTTCAATAACCTAATTCATGGAAAAAGTTGAATTGAAGCCTGAAAAGGCATAGAATATCACAAAAGATGAGAAACATACTAAATTGATGAACTTATGCTGCAGAAGTTGTTCGTGATAAATAGGATTTTCAGTGCATCTCCCTTCTTTGGAGTTGAATAACACATACATATAATGGATCACTAGGCCGTTATGGTTGCTTTATGCTTTGTGCGCGGGTGTTTACAAATGAGAATGAATGATCTTCTCGATTGTGTTGTTCTCCTGCCTCCATTCGTAACTCGAGCGGCTTAAAGCCATGCTCATCAGTAACTTGGTTGATCGGTAAGACTGATATCTCATCTTGTTGATCAGTGTTGCCTTGCTCCGAAAAATGCATCTCTGAATTGCCTGGTTCAGGGAAGTGTCTTCTCGGGGAACGGTAGTGTGTCTCACCTGCATACCTCATCGATTTGAATTGAACAGGGTGAACTGGGGACGAATTCGCACTCGACAGCGGGCTTGGTGCCACAGATTTAGGAGGGGTTCCTTTGAGCTTTCTCTTCACATTTTGGTGCCATCTCGAGAGTGCCCTGGATGTCTGCTCATCAAAAATGGATCTCTTCATGTGTGATCCCATCTGAAGAAGACATTTCAAAGTTTATCTGTTAGATTCTCTCCCAAGTTAAGTTCCATGTGTAATACTCAGAAATCTTAGATGGGGGGGAAAAAAACACCTGAGATACAAGTGCATATAGAGGAAGAGTAATGTAGCTGCACAAGCCTTGGCCTATAACTCTGCACATACATGTTGAAAAAGAAAATTCCATAAGAATGAACATGGAGACTCCCATAGCTCATCTTAAGAATGAAATACAAGAGAATTTGAATCTAAAAGAAATCAATGTTTAGAATATCTTGGTCGAAATGTACAATCTTGATATCTCACATCAAGACAGATGCTAGTGATCCTTAGTAGGACGAAGGAATCCAGGAGGAAGTCGTAAAAGAGAAGACTAATAGATGCTTACCCAATCACAATTCTGGCAATGATGAAGTCAAAATCACAATGGAAACAAGAATGCAAGCCAAACGCATACTGCACAATGCTAAGATCAAGGTTAATTACTTAATTGCAAGAGTGAAAGAGAGAGAATTGTAGTTTACCCATATCCAAAAGAAGTATGTAATCTGAAATCCATTCTGCAAAACAAGTGAAAAGAAAAATAAATTTTACTGCATTCGGTCGAGTATCATAAGTTAAACATCTGCAAGAAAGCATGGTTACAAGAAAGAGTGCCAAGCGGATCAGAAACAGAACGAATTGCGGTTGCCCGAACCAAAAATGCTGGTCACTGAGATGCACCAGAGGCATACCCTGGACCACAGTTTGCTTTTCTTTAATCTCTATGGCCATTCCTGCAATAATCGCCTGTAGCTTCATTCCCACTGCCAAAATGATCTGCATTGTGAAAAAAAAAAGATGAATTTTTTCTCACTAACAGCCTGATGTTTCATGTTACCAGGTTTTGTTTAGCGTTTTAGGCTTACGATTAGAGGAATTATTGATGCCCAGAAAAGTTCCTGCCATCCTGATAAGATCGTATTATCAAATTTCAGATACTTGAATTTTCTTGGTTTTCCAGCTAGAAAAACTAAGCAACGTTAGAATTGTACCTACCATGAACATTTAGAAGCAAAATAATCACAGCAGAAGCCCACAAAATAGAACTGTTCAAACAAAAAACAATCAAAGCAAACAGTTATGAGAAAATATGCAGATACATGTATATTCCAATCCTTCACTGTCTAATCGATCTTTCGAAATTTGATTGGAACAAAAAACAAGATTTAGCAATCAAAGTACCTGATTCCAACAATTAGCTTGAAGTCATCCTCTAAAGCCCTTTTGATGTATCTTTTGAAGTTAAAATTAGTTCCCGGAGTCAAGTGAGCCTACAAGCATAAATTGATCAATAGAATATGTTAGAGGTATTCCTATTAATAGGATTACTGGTGCAGTGGCTTTTAGTTCTGTCTTAATGCTTTAGACTTAGGATCATGTCTAGAATCTTATACACACAAATAATGGTTTCCATAAACAACATTTAAGCAAAAATTTATTATGAGAAAGAACTTACACTTATAAAACCATGGCGCAAGGTAAAGTAATCAGTTTTAGCAACAGACTTGTAGAATTGATTAAAGAAGCATTTCTGGAGAGGATAAAACAGCAAGTTACCAAAACCAATAGAAAAAGCACAATTTAATAGTGTCTTAATTGAGATTTAAATTTTTAGTAAGTTATGGTATTAGTAAGCTATATATTTACTGATTGCCTCGGCTACAGATTACTCTTCTTGCTAGTGGTGTGCTGTTGGAGCTTTTTCCTAAGTTTGTATATCAATGCTACCTTTATAGTGACCTCCTGTATCTGAAGCTTCAAAGGAAATATCTGCTTGAAGAGCTCCTTCTTCAGAGATTGATCATTTCGATGTCAAATTTGTATTCAAAGGTTGAAGTTCCTAGCCCAAGGGCTATAGGGGCTTCATCTTAGTGCCAATCGTTGGTTGAATCCTAGTCTCTGCTAGTAGGCTTTTCAGCATTTGTTCTCTACAGCAGAGGCCAGGGGGTATGTTTTCGCTGACACTGAGGCTCTGAATGACTGACTACTATCGAATCTCGAAAGAAGAACAATCTGCAACATTTTTTATTGTTGGAGAACAAGTTTACTAGTTCCCAATTCCATGTGAATGTATCTAAACGTCCCCAAATTCAATCGATTGGTTCCGAAAACTAATTTCCAACGCAAAGGAAGGAGAACTGAGTCACAATAGCAAATTGTACACTTACAATATAGAACAAGATCACGCTTCTGTTCCAGGAGCTCGCGTGGGACATTACGAAAGATACGTCAGCAGCAAATCTGAATCTGGATGGATCTGCATAGACCACACATTATGGTTTCGCAAAGGCCAATGAAAATATGATTCAGAGCCAGCAAAGTGAAAACAATCATCTAGTTTTGTGACCTTGCAGTAATCTAAAATCATAAAATGAATTAAGCACATCACTCAGTGAGAAAAAACACATTCTGTTGTACGTGATAAGAGGAAATTGGACAACAGTAGACTCACGCATATAAAATGGAAATTGTTATTGTCGATGGCAAAGTCTTGTGGAATGATGACTTATGAACTTGCAACAATCCAACATAGAATAGAGGAAATATACCATTTGAGAAGGCATACTCAGTCGATGTCGTATCCTTTTCCCACTCCTTCCATCTGCGTATCTGCACAAGAGAAGGTTATTCAGAATGATACATAATGTAATCCACTACTTTGTCATTGCAGACTCACCTTTGCTCTTCCAAGGGCCATTATAAAAGCACTATTTACCACATGAAACACAGCCAAAAAGAAGATCAGAATGTGCAATTCGTGCAATCCTTCGGCAGAAATCAGTTGCTCCTTTCCCTACAAGTGATCGCCACTGAACATTTTTTCTTTTTTCTTTTGTTTACAAATAGATTATTTTCAATCAAACAAACAGAGACTTGGAAGATGCTGTGCACCACTCACTGAGGCGCATGTAACCGCTGAACCACCAGCTGCTAAAATCCTGCGCTTCAGGTGTGACTCCGTCAGCAGCAGACTGAGCAGTCGCCTTTCATGTCCGCCAGTTGACTCTACTTCCTCCGTTTTATTAAGGTGACATGGCAGCATAGACTCTGCAACTCCGTTTGGCACGCAGATTTTCTCGATTTGGTCCTGACTAAATGTCAACAGCAAGGAGATGAAGCCAAGAATCATCAACTCTGTGAAAACGACAACCGATCACAGAGTTACAGTAATCAATCTATTCTGGATACTATGCGCGTTGAAAAAAGTGCTCCAATTTACGTATGGTTTTACCAGCTTTCACTTTCTCCAGAACTTCAAAAAGAGTTCTCTTGTGCTTCTTGATAAGCCACTGGCGAGGAAGTCAAAGCAAATGCAACTGTCAGTCATATGAGAAAATGATGCAGGACACGCCAGAAACACTAGTTTTTTTTTTCTTCATGCTGAAAACTGATTCTTTAAGATATAAACTGAAACAATAAAACATTTATAAAACGAACCATAGTAGAAAATTGCTAAGGTGTAAAAGCAAAACCCAGAAAAATATGAATTATGACTGTAACTCCTCAAGAAACCGCTTTCTCTTCATTTAATTTCTTGATGTTACTGATAACTCCCAAAGAAACAACAAAGCAAAACAACTTATTTCATTCGCAAACCATGTTTATCCAATAAGAAAGAAAGATAAAAAAAAAGTCTTCAAATATTTTGCTATGTATCTCGTGATCAAGCTAGATAGTTTAGATATTTTTTTTCAATACATACATAAATAAATAAATCTCCTGATCAAGATTGAGGCAAGCAATTCCCGAGCAACTTTCCTGTCGAGAACCCAAACACATATCAGACAAAGTGAAGCTCTAACTCACCTCTCCGACACGATGAAGGCCCTTCTCCAGCAACAGGGAGATGATGATGATGGCGGCACAGACAGCCGCCACGGCCCACGTCGGCGTCCGGTCGAGCTTCCTGGAGTCCGCGGGAGTTCCTTCTGCCATCTCTGGCGTCTGCTGCTTCTTTCCGAAGAGAAAGCAAGAAGGTTTTTTGCTTTTAGTAAACGATTGGGAAAAAAAAAATCAGAAGGTTTCTCCAGAGCTGGTTTCTAATATCTTGAAAGCAGTAACAAAGATTCACCTTTAAAAGAGAGACAACGGCGAGGAAATCGGAACGAGCGACAAAATGCTCGACTCTTTTTCATCGTCAAGTAGATGCATGCATTTATCACGTGTCAAGCTAGTTCTGATTCCTAAATCCTTTGGGATTTAAGAACCCATCGAGTTTCTACTTATCACCATAGTACATACAATAAGAAAATTCTTAACAACTACAGTATTCATGATTTGTAACCCTTAGATTCATACTTCTTCCAATAGAACATCGCTTTTGTTTATCTAAATTTTCATGAAACGCCTGAACAATTGTATAATTTTAAAATATGAAAATCATTATCAAATTCTTTCAGTTTTATTGGGAAGAGATATCCTTATTTTAATTAAACTGCCATAATTCTAAACTTTTTAACTGTTTGAAAAAAAGATTCAGTTAGGCATCGTGGAAAAAAAAATATTCTCGTTTTTGTTAAATATGATTTTACATTCACTTTGTTCCCAAAATATGATTTCAGGGATAAAATTCGATGGCTAGCAAATAATTTTTAAAAAAGAAAATAAAATGTCTCTTTTTTAAGCTTGCTGGAGCTTTACAAAGGCTAGCTTTTATAAATATTTTTTTTGGGTTTACTTTTCAAAATTTTACTTGGTGATTGGAATAAATCGAATTGTCCACCCGACAAAGACAACATTAAATTTACAATTTCGCAACATATTTGTACTAGTTTCCAAGTCGATCGACTAACTGCAAAACATTAAATGCCAATTGAAAGAAGAAACGATGAAAGTCTAATTAAGATCGCTTCGAATTGTAAGGCACTGTGGAACACCTCCATCCTTCTCGAAAACACGTCCAATTGCCTCCTTAATTTATTGATTAAGCATCGATCAACAATCAAGATTAGAATTTTTCTAAAATACGTTCAAATCCGATAGTTCTAAAAGAGATTTCCATATTCTTTAACACAATGACCTCTTTAGTACTTTCGGAACAGTCTTAGGGTCTCCTTATTTTATGCCAAGAGATGAGTACTTTCTGATGTTGCTTTTCGACAAAATCTCTGTTCGTTGACTAATAGTAGTTGATTTTACTTATTTGCTTAATTAGTAATTAGTACTGAGTGTTGGATTTGATTTTTTAATTTAGTGAATTTATATGTCATTATCATAATCGTTCAATTGTGTCATATTAGTTTAAAACTAATTAAGTAATCTACTTGACGGTTTATATATTTCAATTCATTTGATATGAGATTTAACGTGTAGGATTTGTTAGAGCGTTGATTCATTATTGATGTTGAACTGATAATGGATCTGATCCGAAATCTATATATAGGACATCATCCACGTAAGGATTGATAATCTTAACGATCTCCTTGTATCCTATTGGTGAGGAGGATTTACGATGTCATCATATCAGAACCCTACGGAATATTTACCCCTTTATTTTTTTCACAGGAATTTTAGATCTATTGACGATGTGAGATTGATAGTCACTCCGTTGCACTCAGGTTTTTTTATATTTGTGTCATTGCATTTGTCATAAATTTT
>JBAMHZ010000072.1:591231-604594 GCA_037177395.1 Alpinia galanga
GAAACTTCTATGGGAGATATTATTCGGTTGGTGGAAAAGCAAAGGATTATGTTTATTGAGCAAAATCTATTTGTATTTTATTATTTTTTAGACTATAATTCGATTTTAAATGTGATTACTCATTTTTAAATTACAGTTTCAAATAAAATTTTAATGTGGAATGTATTTTATATTTTAATTGTGTGATGAAATGTGATATTATCTTTATATAATTTATTTTATGATGATATTTTAATTTTAATGTATAACTGGTTTATTTTATTTTTTTAAATTATATTAAATTAGCGATGGAAACTGTAATCTGTCGCTAAATTAGCAACGGAAACTGTAATCTGTCGCTAATTTAGCAACGGAAATAGATATATCTGCCGCTAATTTAGTAGCGGAAACTATAATTTGTCGCTATTTAGCGATAGAAATAATATTCCGTCGCTAATTTATATTTCGTCGCTAGCTATTAGCGATGGGCAAAATAGCGACCGAAAATATCCGTCGCTAATCGGTCGTCGCTATATTTAATTAGTGACTGAATTTTCCGTTGTTAAAAAGTGTTATTCTTGTAGTGAAAGTGTCAGACGGTAAAAAAAAAGAGTTCAAAGTGATCAAACATTATAGAGCATATTCGAACAAACTCTATATTCATAATAAGCATGGGATGAGAATGAGGTTCTTCATACGAATGAAATATTCATACAGTGAAAGTCTGTATTACTTTATTATTCAATATACTTTATAATTAGGACACATGTATAGTTTGATTTGTTATGTACACTAAGATAGGAAAATTCATGTGCATTTTATCTTTGACATTCTATATAAAGACATCACGATTTGCTAATATGGTTTGCATATGATGCTTGTGAATGTGATGTATGACTCTATTTTGAGTCATAAGATTATGATCATGGTTTGTTGATGAAATTTAGCATATGTTGGTTGCAAACATGATCAAGACCCTATTGTGGATTGTAAGGAGGATCATTTGAGAATTGACACATAAAAGTCATATTTTATGTAATTATCATATTACACATTCATATATAATTTATATTATTGATGACATTGGCATTGTAATTTTTGATGGGTCATGTTACCAATTATATATAGAGTAATTACGATCATTTTAATTCTATATTAATGAAGTTAATGAATCAAATTATTTTTGTACAATATGGCATAATAATGAGTTTAACTAAAAAATTTTAGTCATGTGTTATATACATAATCACATGTATCATAAGTTGGAGATTGTTAGATTTGGTTTCTCAATTCTGTAAACTTACATATTATTATCATAATCGTCCGATTGTGTCGTATTAGTTCGAATCCGATTAAGTGATCTACTTGATAGTTTACGGGTTTCGATTCATTTGATGCAAGATTTAACGTATAAAATCTATTAGAGCGCGGATCCATTATTGATGATGAACTGATAATGGATCTGACTCAAAATCTATATATAAAATATGGTCTCCGTAGGGGCCGGTAATCCTAATAGGCTCCTTGTATATTATCGAAAATGAAGATTTTATGGCAGTGTCAGCCCAGAACTCTACAAAAAATTTCTGTCCCTTTGTTTTTTCACAAGAATTCTAGATTTATTGACGGCGCAAGATCGATGGTCACTCCGCTGCACTCAAATTTTTTTACATTTATATCATCACTTTTATATCTGTTTGATTTCTTATATACATATTTAGATTTATGATTTTATCACTAAGGCTAATTAAGATTTGCTGTGAGCAAACTTCTCAAATTAAGCATTGTGATCAATCCAATCCAAGTGTTAGAATCCAGGAGGAGGGTGCAGATTTCTCGTCCATAAAGCTGAGGAAAATCTTATCCAGATCATCCCTCTACACTGAGTCTTGCATCCATTTAGAGCTAGCCGTCCAGTAACTCCCACACCATCTCCAACGGCTTAATTTTCCACCCCCCTGTGCACTCCAAACCCGTCCATGCTCCAGGGCAAGGACGCACTGCTCTCAAGCTCAAACGTAGCTTCTGCATTTGTTTTCTCATCACTCACTTCTCCAGACCAGCCATTGAAATTAAGAAGCTGATGTTGGGGTGAGGACCCATATGCAAGGGACCTTGTGATGATTAAGGCCTTCATAGACAGGAAGGCATGGAGGGAAACCCCAACTTGCACTTAGAAAGAGCTCATATACTCTCTGAAGCAAGATCTCTACACGATAATTCAAGCCAAACCAGGAAGCCAGAGGCCGAAACTGCGAAAGCTCAACTCCATTCTCTTCGACAATGGCTCCATGGAGCTTGATTATGCAGATAGAGATAAGGATGTTGGCCATGCGCAAGAATATATGCTTTAACGTAAAAAGGATTCCCTTTTGATTAATTTTAATATAGGAATGCTCCTTTGATATTCTTTGGTCCTAATCAGCATCCACATTCGTAGCAGGGTCCAGACGACATGTTTAATTGTTTCATCACCATTTTTTTTTGTTTTTTCATGTCATCGTTAATGTCAAGAGTGCCAACCTACCGTCTAGGTAGTTAGGTTGTCGTGGACAATAGATCAAAATCGGTAAGGAGATAATTGATGATTAATTGTAGTTGCTGTATCTGCATATGCCATGATGTAGACAAAATACCAGAACAGATCACAAATCCATCTCTCTTGTTACGTGACAAATTAACGTAAGCTTACAATTCTTCCCTGCAAAGTTTCTTTCTGTCAATAACTTAGCATTAAAATCTAAGTCACTTCTATCTAAAATTTGATCGATATAGTAAGCACCGCAGATTGCATTCAGCTCGGGTACTGCATGAACAGTCCTCATATTTCTGCTGTTTCAGTTGATAGAGAGGTTTTACTTTCCATTAAAGTTGGTAGAAGAACTGCTCGTGAATGATTATGCTATCTTTCATCTTATCGTTTGAGATTCGCTCCAACAATGGAGGATCCTGCCATGCAACAGTGAGTGGCTCCGTGACCAAGAAGAGAGATGTGACCCAAATTACAGACGCGCATGGCCATGAAGCATGGGGTTATATATACCCAGGTGGGGTACGTGGCCATGCAACTCCACATGCAGTGAGTGTGCTTTGTGTCCTCTGACCAGAGTATGACCTTGAACAAGAGAAATCAACTCCACAGACTGTGCGTAAATAGTTTGTCACTGTACAATGCAAGGTAAGAACTAGGAGCTCATGTTTAATTCGGAAGCACATCCCCAATAAACTTCGAAAAATCATTCTGTCCATGCTCACCATGCACCACCTGCAGTAATTTAATCCTCCTCTCCCTCGTAGGATCCGCACTCGGCCTATAGCTTTGCTTTTGCGATCCTGTATCTACTTAGAAAGCCACACCCACTGACTCTTAACACGCAGAAAAAGAAAGATCCCACTAAAGTTTCAAGCCAAATCACACTGTAAACCAAGTCGCAGTTAAAATAAAAAAAAAACCTTAATTTCTTCCATTAGCTCAGAAATAAATACAAATCCACTATGGCATTCATGCTCTACGGTGATATCCCACCGTCATGACCGCCTAGGATTATTTCTAGCTCCTGAGGACCCTCTGAAAAAAAGGAAAAAAAAAAACTGAATAGTCCATCCATCATCTCCTATCTTGAACCTGTAGGTCCTGTTGCTGATACAACACCTGATAAAAACAGGCTCCTGATCTTGTTCTGTTCTTCCTTTGCTATCTGCTTCCTGCTCGCTACAAGGAAGAGATAGAGATAGACCTTCTGGAGAATATTCCTTGCCCGGGGGCCATGATGCCGAGCGGGTCGAACCGGGCTTTGCGCGCGGCGAACCGTTCCCAATGCCGGCCGAAGTGCTCCGACCAGCCCGCGGGAGAGGAGCGGTGCGGTATGTACTGTTTGGCTCCGAGACCGGATGCCGCGCCGGTGATGCGGCGATTGGTTTGGAGGAGGCTCTGCAGGCAGGCAGCCTGGCAGCTGGCTGGGTTGGCCGACCGGAGCATGCCGACGATGTATATCACCTGGTCGTTGGCGGCGTCCGGCAGTACGACTGATGTGTTTGCATCCCACCTGAACAAGCGTCAAAATGAAAAAATTTTCTTCACTTTTAATCGATAGGATGAGAATTGAAGAGTTAAAGTAGTAGTTCTTTACTCTTACTTGTCCCGTAGAAGTGGGTATATGAGGACAGGGCCCTCGAATTCCTCTGCTGAAATGCTGTCCAAGAGCAAGTCTACGAACTCATTGATTCCAGACTTGGGCACGAACATGTTGAGCCAAGGATGGGGCACTTCCCAGAGCCCAACACTCCTCAGGCTCATCTCCTCCATCCTAACCCTGTTGAGGAAGTCATAGTAGGAGACCTCCACAGTGTACACCTGCGATGGCAAATGCCCCATCTGCCTCGAAAGCTCCTCCACCAGCTGCAAAAACACCACTGATTGTCTTTTAGTCTATTAAGTACCTTCGTTAATGAGCTCGGGCAAGAGAAATTAAGCAGCGCAATAATAGTGACCAGTTCTGTGTTGATGTCCTTGGAACTGTGATCATGGACAGCGTACTCAATGCAGTAGTAGATCTTGGAGCTGCCTCCACTGTGGAACTCTGGTGCGAAGTGCAGGTGAGCAGGGAAGGCAGTGGAGAAGCTTTTGAGGGATTGCTCATTGATAACTATGAAGCCTTCGACATAGTCCACTATGTCCGGTGTCGAGATCAGCAGATCTTGGTCCTTGGCGAAGTTCTGGAAATCATCATAGAAAGCTCTCACCCACTTCACCTAATCACCAAAATAAAGATTAAATCGCCTACAAACAATTAAACAAAGAACAAAGCCACTGAGCTCCTTGACCTCACCTTCTCTGGAGCTTCTTGGAGAAGGATTCTTGCTCTTGTTATGATGCCAAATTGGCCTAAACCACCCAGAACTGAATAGAAAAGCTCTGAACTTTTGGTGGGAGAGCAAGTTATGACCTCTCCTTTACCTGTCACCACGTCCAGTTGGAGGACATTGCTGATCTGAGGGCCATACTTGAAAGTCTGTCCACTGATGCCACCAATGGAGAGAGTGCCACCAATACTGAGATAGAGGTAATCAGTCCATGACCTTGGAGCCAGCCCATGCTTCAAGGTCTCCTCCAGAAGCTCAACCCACAGTGTTCCACCACTGGCATCAGCATAAGAGACACCGTCAGCTTCCCCTTCTCCCTTTCTGTGAACTTGTATATTGGATGGTAGCGCGTCCATCTCAATGACTATGCCATCAGGTGCTTGAGCTTGGCCATAGATGGAGTGCGCAGCTCCTCTTGCTGCAACTGTAACCTTACTGAAGGATGAACAGGAGAGGAAGCTGAGAAGGAGGGAGATGTCTTCGGGGGACTTGGGTCTGAGAACCGCTGAGGGGGAGTTGAAGTGAATTCTTCCGAAGTCCATGGATGCTGTGTTGGCGTTCTGGTGGAAATTCAAGGGACCCAAGTCCATGGGTCTCTGGATGAACTTGCACGGAGAACAGAGAGCAAGAAGCAGAATTAGGACGTTGATTCTGGCACAAAACATAGCTATGTCCATTTGAGCAGCTTGTATCCTTACAAACAGGTGGAAGCTGGGACAAGATGAATCAAAACGAGCCTCCCACCAAGAAAAGACACAGAAGGAAGGGCAAAGGTAGGAAGTGGCAGCAAGGCCTCACTTTATATGCTCTAAACACGAAAGTCGAAATGATTAGGAGGATGACTTTCGCATATTGAGCAAGCACAAGAGTGAAAGAGGACAGGAACAGACTTCTTCTGACAATGGAAAGGGCAAAAGCTCAGATCTCACCTCCATCCAATGAAGGCTTTACATTTATGGAAGGGCAAGATTATAATTCGAGTTGTGGCCTGAAATCTAACGGGGCCATTGAAATCCAGGCACACAAAAGCGATGCATGTGTGCCTCTTCATCTTAACCAAGTGTCACACAGAAAGCCTCTCTGGCTGGATTCATACACTCAATGACTCACTCACTTATGGACCTGCATGCTGCCTCGATGTCAGTGCTGCCTGCTTGGCTTCTTCCACCGTTCATTTTTTGTGCGATTGTGGCATGCCCCATTGTTTTGGTGGCTCATGCAGTGGGAGTCTGTGTCCTGATGGGGTAAAATGATTTGCAGTAGATTTGCACCAGCCAACTGGAAATATGTCTGCCACATTTGTCGCTCGCAGTAGACTGAGTCTCTCTCTCTCCCTCTCTTTCTCTCTTTGTGGTCAAATTTCAGTCAGCACACTCCATTTGATGTGATTTTTTTCGCCTTCATTTCTGCAAGGCTGGCTGGCTGGTCTGAGGAATCATCATTGAAGAGGCAGAAGTTATGATAGTAGAGCAGTAGTGTACGCTAAGCTAATTCTGAAGGAATTTTTGATTGCTTTCAGTCATTGTCAGAACAAGATTTAGTATCTTAGAGCACTTCCTTCTTGGGGTCCTCTCCGAACATGGTTCCAGGATAAACCCATGCATGCACGGACGACACTTGCAAGCTCCAAGCAAAACTCTGTAAAATTAAACTTTTCTCGCGCCGAATGATGATTGATTGATTCACAGTTATTCGACACCTATAGCACTTCAACAAGCTTAAATGTATCCACAAAGAATAATTGAATCAATTAGCACAGCGATTGAAGATAACCACTTTCCTATTCCTTACTGCAGTGGAAAAGAAAACTTTCTTTGTGGATGCTCAAGCAGAGTTATGAATTAATATTTCGTGACAGATTTTTTTTTTTATAAAAAAAAAGTTAAAAAGATAGTATTAAGTAGATTATCTACTTTTGTAAAAGTACAGTTAGCTTGATTGACCATCTAACCATCATGTTGAAGATTAACGAGATTCCTTGGCATGTCAATATCCTGTTAAGAATTGACTTGCAGTAACTTTCAGGCTAAAGCCACTTTTTTCCATGTGCAGTTCCTGCTCTAAAATGAGTTTGGCAGAAGGAAAGATTCGAGATTTAGATCGAGCATCATCAGTACCTTTGCTCTCGTGAGTTGCCAACATCCTCAATGCCTACTAAACTAGTCATCATATCTGTTTGAATCAGGAAAGGAAAAGTAGCTAGCCATATAAAGATATCCTCAGATTTGGTCAGCCAGTTGAGTCATTATATGAAGACATGCAAATACTGGTCCACGTGGATGACCAGCTTGAACTTCAAGATTAGGCCCGATCATATTCCCTGGGAAAAGACTGCAAGTAACTCTAATTTCCTGCCTCGCACAAGTGAAAGAAGGAACCAAGTTGAATGGAGATTAATCAGTATTTAAGGACCAAAAACATTAAGTATCCGAGAAAATAACAATTGTTTTGTTTTATAAAATTATTGGATAGATAAAAAAAATAGCAGAAAATTATTTTAAAAATTATCCTTTATATCAAAACAACTTCGTATCTATATATAATTTTCCTTAAAATTAGTTTATATCAAATACCATTTTTTTTGGCTAAAGCAACTCTAAAATGGTGCATTTGTTGGTCAAAATAATTTTAAGATGGAGCATGTAGGTATTTTGGATAGAAAATTATAGATGATATATTGTATATATATATATATATTAAAGTGGACTTTTTTTTGATAATATTAATAATAAGGGAAATTTTTTTTTATTTTTCTACCAAAGAAGATCTATGTTAATTTTATATCAATTGGTTAGTTTAGTTTTTCTATTCCGTCACTCTCCTGTCCTTTATAGTAAACAGCAGACCTTCGTTTTGATAAGAGCGTGTATGTGAATTGGGCTGAGGCTATAAACATATTCGATAGATGGGCCGAACTTACTTTCCCATATGGAGTCCAATTTCTCACCACACGTCCCGCGCGCGCATAAAAAACAGAAGAGTTCGCGATGTCTAATCTAATCCACTCTCTTGATTTCTCTAACACTCTTCGTCGTCGGAAGGGCCGAAGCAGAATGGCTTCGATTCCTTCTGCGCGCTTCCCACCGCCGTCGTCGGCTGCTTGCATAGACCACGGATCCTCTAAATTCCTTAGAAAAGTACCAGCGTACCTCCCCCAGCCGCAGCTTCTCCTACTCCCCAGGCTCAAGCACGTCGGTCCTTCTATGTCTCCGCCAAGGCCCTTCCTCTGCTTCTGCCGCAACAGCCCCTCGTCGAGTGAGAATGAGGAAGGTTCATCCCCAAAAGATGGATTTTCCTCTATGAGCTGGGACTCGCTCATCGAGGGCGTCGTTCGTGGCGCTGCTAAGAGATGGGACGAGTTGGTGGCTGCGTGCCGCAATTCTTCGTCCAAGAATGGGTTGCGGGTGATTGCATCGGAGGCGGGAAAGGAGGATATTGAGGAGGAGGAGAAGAAGGCGACGGTGGTTGAGGAATATGGGGAGGATGGTGAGGATTGGGATTGGGAGAGGTGGAAGCAGCATTTTATGGAGATTGAAGAACACGAAAAGCTTGTTTCCGTCTTAAAGGTAAAATCTTCCAGTATTTGGTTGTTGTTTTCACATTGGTGGTGGATTTGGGTCGGTTAATATTTATTTCTAAAGAAAATCTGTTTTACTTATGTTAAATTACGTGATTACCTCCTTGTCAGTCGCTTGTGCATCTTCTTGTGATCAATCAATTAAGAAAATCAGCCATTTGAGTGGAATATTGTGAAGAGCATGGGAATCAGATAAGAAATATTTGGGTTTTGAAGTATAAAATAACTTAAACAGTGCAAAAAAAAAAAAACCCAAAGAGTCCTTGGGACGAGTTGAAATGTTATCAGCCGGTACTAGCAGGTTTATCGTTGGTATAGTCATCACAATTTGGTTTTTTCCAATGTCAGTTCAGATATTATTATAGGTTTATAAAGGTTAGATCAACATGATTCACATGGTATAGGCCATCAACTCGCTAGTAAAATCAGTTTTGGTAGAAGTTTTGGACCATGGTCACACTGGCTTGTTATGCCCAAAGGGAGTAGCACAAACAACACCACTAAATTAGAAGTTGAAGCGTAACTGAATATACCAAACTTGATGTTCTCTCGTCAGAGTCAAGTTTATTATGTTCTAGCATACAATTTTGTCCATACCAGTGTGGTTTTACTTTTTCTGATAGTTTCATGCTATGTGATGGCCTTATTTCAGTCACAATTGAATGAAGCTATTTTAAGAGAGGATTATGGAGAAGCTGCGAAGCTGAAGTTGGCCATAACTGGTGCTACAAGAAAGGATGTTGTTGGAGCAACATTGACTATTATGAATGTATGAAACTTGTCTTATGCACTTATTGTATTTAATTTATATTCTAAGCACTCTTGTTGCCACAGAGAGCTATAGAGGAAGAGCGATACAGTGATGCTGCTTTCATTCGTGATCATGTTGGGGCAGGACTGGTCAGTTTATTGGAATTAACTTATTGCCAATTCTTACATCATCTTCATTAAGCTATGCTTGTCCCAATATGTTGGGTTCAGCTACATGAAGCTATTCACTCCATTGAGCTTTATTCATTGTTATGTATGCAAGGCTACAACAGTGGCTGCCAATTCTTATATATTCATTGAAATATTAATGATCAATATAAATTGTCTGAGGTTTCCCTTGCAAAATAGCTGGTAGTTGTACTTTTATGCTGATGTTTGATTTGATAATAAGCTTACTAATTTTTTGAAAGTTTCTGTCTGTTACATTGCTATTGTAGACTTTAAGAAGTTGTCAACTTAACCTAGCATTCAGATGATCAGATCCAACTGAGCTCAGAAAGGATTAGCTGACAAGGATTGGTGTTAAATTGTGCTTTTGTTGTCTACAAGATCTACCTTATAGTTTATGTTTAATTTTCCATTTGAATTTGGGAGCATGTCATGTTGCAAGTGGGGGTTAGAGGACTTTAAATTGTGGTATCACAAGATAAACATCAGAATCCATCAGTCAATATAAAGCAAAAATGTTGGAGATGGTAAATTGATTCACTAATTTGTGCTCACCTCGTCCTCTGCAGAATATATATTTAGTCATTATGGTTGGTCCTCAAGGACTTATGATTCTCACTATTCCTCCAAGTTGTTGTAGGATGCTATAATGCTACCATCTTGGTACCGATCTCAATTATTTTAGGCATTCGTTAAAGCTTTCCAAGTCAGACCCTTTCAGTTCTCACCTTTCCCTATCTGAATTTTGATGCATAGGAGCTTCAATGCGATTACTTCTGTCCTCATTGGTTAGCCTTTCCGGTCATACTAATAGGCACAGTTATCTTACTCAACTTAACTAAAGCTGCACCTGTATACTGGATGGAATTGGGTTACACTGCCTGGGTTTGATTTAAGCTTCAATCTCCTTACGGCATATGTGTGTGAGTAAGCCTATTTGTCCCCTCCATTCATAGGAATACTGTTCTATTTACGTGTTTGTACATAGAAGCTGATAGGAAAATTTATAGATGACTGAACCCAGAAACTCATTGAAAGGAGCATTTTCATGCAGTAAATGTACCAAAGGACTTAATTGTATGGATATTTGAAAATACAAGATATCCTGTCTTAACTGGAAATAGAGGGAATTAGATGCTCAATTTATAGTAACTAAAACTAAATTACATATTTGATTTTGTAGGAAAGTCATATTCAATTAAAGTTGCATATATGGTTTGTAAGGAGATCTTTCATATTTCAAGATCTGTCCCACAATATTGGTTCAGTGAGCAAAAATAAGTAATTCATTTTTAGCCTTTTAAAGAAAAATGATTTTTGAGCTTTGGTCATGCCATTTGACATTGAAGTGATGCAGAAGAAAAAAGTGTTTGGTTAAGCTAATTATGAAACACGGAAGAAATCATTAGCTGACTACATTTTTAACTTGTATATTATAAAAATGTATGACATTTGAACTTCTTATACCACTTACTCTACATTTTTTTTGTCATATTGAATGATTTAATTCAAATATACTTTAGTTTGTCTTTATTTTGGAAGTTTCTGGAATTGTTTCTATTTTACACAGAGAGATCTTCTCATTCAAGTTAAGAGTGACGCTGGAAATTGATGTCTAATGTTAAAAGACATGCAGGTTGGTTGGTGGGCTGGCATGTCTGAAGATGGCGCTGATCCATATGGTCGGATTATATGCATAACCCCAGAGCATGGAAGATATGTAGCAAGAAGCTACAGTCCCAGGTGTCTTATCTACATCCAATTTTTTGTAAAACCAAATAATGCATCTAATATTTCAGATTTTATGTAGGTTTAGTAACAGATATTTCTGTTCATACTTCGTAGTTTTGTTTGATTCTCTCACATTGGAATTGGCTAGTTAAGAAAATATTGGACTGATATTAGTGCAAATATAATTTCACTTCAATTAGTGACCCAATTTACAATGTGGCTGACAAGTCTAGCTGAAATTCGGTAATAGATAAATCTTATCGTCATTTTAAAATGCAGTTCATATGCATCATACGTAGTTGTCTTGTGATTATACAGTCTGGCTCCAGTTGCTTTATATTCAGTCATATTTAGACAGCCTAGAGCATATGTAGTCATTCACCGTGTAGATATATGGATTGACATTGTAAATCACCCACATGGATCATGATTCATAACCTTTCTCAATTACTAGGGTCAACATGTATGCCATACTAAGAAACAGATTGCGCTTGAGATAGAAAAATGATTTATTTTACACCCCCATCAATTTACAGTTTAAATTATCATCAAAATGACTGGGATTTGGTGGCTACAGAAGACCAAACAAAAGCAAAGGAATGACTAGTTATTGATCACCACAAAAATAATTATACTGTGATCAAGCTTGATGCGGGATTTAGTTGACCCTTGGGAACTTGTGCAGTCTCTCAAATAAGGAAAAACTCTGAATTCACTTATCCCTCAATAGTAACAAGGCTAAGATTCTTACTTTAAATATCACAATTTACAAAATTGTGATTTCTGTAAGTACTTTGATGACAGGATAATATGTTTCTACAAGACAAGTTTCTTCTTGCTATTACTTCTGGAAATTAAATTTTGAAGCTTAGGCATTAATACCCACATTTTATATCATCTTTTAAAAGATATTTCATAATGTTGTTTTGATCTTTAAGTTGAGAAGTTAAACTGCCGATCCAATTGCTCCTGCCAATTTAAATCTATCAGTATTAAGTTTTCCTAGGATTGACCGACAGCAGGATGTAAGAGAAAAAGAAACACAGAAAAACATAATCTAAAATCTCAAACACAGATTTTGCATGGTTTAGCAAGGGTGTGGCTTAGTTCACAGCCAGTAGGAGTGAATAATTCTTATCGGAGTTGTTAGAAGTAATATACAAGGGGTGACACTCCTTTTATAAAGCATGGAGTCTAGAGCCACAAACAAACTGGTTAGGCTACATAAGTGGTTCTGGTTAGCGTAGGCAAAATTACATACTACTGTATGCGTTGACAAATTATACTGGTTTGTGCTTATCAGGCATCACTTCAACAATGCTGTCTGAAATTTCCTACAAAATTTATTTCTAGTAAATCACTTTTATGCCTCATTTCTCATTAAGCTCATGAAGAACTGGTTACAATCACACTAATAAAATTTGTTAGTTTGGCTTATTTAGTGTAATTCATTGTGAAAATGCAGTTGTTTCTAAGCCTTAATGAATCTTGAGATTGTTCTTTAATATATGTTTGTGTTTTGGACCAAACTTTGCTATTAAAGTGATGATAGGCATATTTTGTGCTTTTATATATTTTAAATATTGTTCTTGAGTAGTATGCTTGTGTTTTGGACCAACTTTTCCTATTAATGTGATGATAGGCATATTTGGTGCTTTTATTTTTAAAAATTATTTATTTGGTTCCAAAGTTTTATGCATTGTATATAATATTTAGTATGTATGTTTAAATTTTTTGTGTAGGGGCCACATATATATGTTTTCCCTTTTAGATACTTCGTGAGAGGTTTCTGCATTGGATTTGTTTGTTTGCTGTATTGCTCAAGGGCTCTTGTATCTTTGCAGACAGCTAGCTAGTGGCAAGGCAGGTTTTCCTCTCTTTGAGATTTTCTTCATCAAAACAGATGGAGATTACAGACAACAGGTACATTACAAGTTGATTATAATTTGTAACTTAATTAGCAGCGATTAATGTTGGTGCAATCGGCCCAGGTCACGATTGACCGTACTTGAGTTGAGCTTGAGTTTTGATATTTAACAACTTATGTTTGACAACATAAGATTGGTCAACATGTTTAACAATATGGTTTGACCATATATGTCAAAAAAGAAAATCCAACATGGAATGAAGTTGGCAAAGGAAAAGTCCAGGGGTGAGTCTTGGCAAAGGAAAGTCCAAGTTGCGACTTGATAAAGGAAAAGATCAAGGGTGTAGTCTTGGCAGACATAAGTCCAAGTGTGTATCTTGGCGGTCTAAAAGTCCAATTGTATAGTC
>JBAMHZ010000072.1:604694-646594 GCA_037177395.1 Alpinia galanga
ATATGCATTATGATTTTATTCTTTTTCTCACTTCTCCCTCCCATGCATCTAAGTTAATACTAAGGCTGTGTTTGGTACTAATCTGTCTTGTAATATTAGAAGGTAGATTATTTTATTTGGTATAATTTTAAGATCGCAATGTAATGAAATCTGCATTACAAAACATAAGCGAATCTTGTAATCCGGATTACGGGACAAAACTCATGTAATCCGATTACATTACGAGGTTAACGTTGACGGTCAACGACCAAGGATCGCGGCCGCCAGTTGCCGGCTGGGCTGGCCGTGTTCGGCGAGCGGGCAGCGGCTGGCCACCGACAATCGACGACATACGGTAATAATGGACACCAAACAAAAGAATGTAATAACCTGTGTAATCAAAGATTACATGTCGATTGCCGGCTAAATACAATAATGTAATCACATTACATTACATTATAATCTGAATTACATTATAACCTTGATTATATTACCCCGTACCAAACGCAGCCTAAATATCTCTATTGGGATTTGTAACACCTCAAATATTTTTTTGGAACTCAAGTGATATTATTATATTCTTATGACTACAATGTAAAGCTGTCAAAAATCTAGGCACTCGATTTATTTTCATTCAATCATATGCCTTGTTTAGCTGCTTTTCGTTGGCTCACCCCTGGCACCCTGACTGGAGGGAAGCATTCAAGCTATTTGAATGAGTGGCGACTGGGGGCTAAGAGGGAGTCACACATGTGACAAGTGAGTGGTGACTGGGGTTTGAGGAGCCATATATGATTCGAATGTCCTTGCTAAAGCTGAAGGGGGGCAACATTAATTATGAGGGGTTGGCCCCTTAATTATTTTATTAAAGTGAGGTTGACATGACAATAAATGGCATGCTTTTCTCAGGTGGTATATTTGCAAAAAGCTGAAGGTTCTGAAGACTTGACAAGTAACTGTGAGGAAAAACCTGGTTTCAACAGCTTAAACTCATATGAGGGTTTGAAAGGAGAAAACAGCATACAAGCACAAGATATAAAGACAGTTGAAGGAAGGGATGATGATCTAAATATGATGGATGGCATTTCTATTATCCAGAACATTTTACGAGATTTAATTCCTGGCTCCAAGGTCAGGGTCTTAAAACTGGTGTCACCTGGGAAAGTGGACAGGGACATCATTGCCAAAGTTGTTAAACAGATAATGGAGGAGGAGGATGGGAGCGAGGAAGATAGTAGTGATGAAGAGTTAGAAAGTGTAGAATCAGATGACCTTAATGCTGAAAATGACATTGAAGTGGTAGAAATGGGCGCTGGAGATTCTACAAGTGCACAAGAAGAGAAAAATGAATTATCGTTTAAAGTCATTATTGGTGATTTAACCCCCAAATCCACTGCTGATGTGCTCCCCACCAATCTAGTCCGTGTTCCAGCAAAGCTAGAGAAAAGTGATAATTCATCATTTTCAATTACTTTAGGGAAAGATGCTATCCAGAATAAAACTGAGAGGAAAAAACAGGCTTCAAAGAAAAAGGCTTTTGCTATGAAGAATGCTGGCCTTCTTTCACCTGAGCTTGCTAAAATTATTCCTGATAAAGATGGGATACGTTTGAAGGTAAGTATATACCTTTCCTTTTAATCTCTCTGTGTATACATTTGTTATTTTGTTACGTGTTTTTCAAAGAACAAAAATTGTAAAGGAGTAAGGTCATTTTGCCTGAAAGTTGTAGAATCTTCTGCATTCCCATTTAGGATATTAGTTCCTTAGACCTAATAATTTTATGGTGAAACATGGCTAAGATAGTATGTTTTAGTAGTTTCTACCTGGTTTACACATAGCTAAGATGGTATGTTTTAGTTGTTCCTATCCGGTTTACATTGGTTAGATTTGTCTTGCATGTGTATTTCAAGATGGCCTTTTTAAACAGAAATAATTTGATCACATGTTATTGTCTCTTTTATATTAAGTTCCTCAATATACCATACCCTCTCTCTCTCTCTCTTCTTTTAAGCAACTTCTTTAAAACTCTATATCCTTTTTCTACAATTAAGATCTCTTATTTAATCATCAAGCTTCGTTTTCTACTTTATAGTTGCATCTTATCTCCCAGTGTATGATGCAGGTATTGAAAGATCTTCAGGAGCTAATCAACTATAGTGTCGACAGCAGACATAACTATCATTCTTTGTTTGAAACAACTTTATTCAACCAAATTGAGATACCATCAACCTCAGATCCACTTAGTGGTATTACTTAATATGCTAAGATTCTTTTCTTATTCCTGCTCTGGTTAATAGTTCAGTTATTGCCATTTTCTGTCATTTATATTGGGTTGCATAATCTTGTTTCAGGATTATACATTGGTTCCCATGGAATGTACAGCTCTAATGTCCTCCATCTCAAGCGCAAATTTGGACAGTGGCAGGAGGATAGTACATCTGAGAAATATGTGGATCTTGAATTTTATGAATATGTTGAAGCTATTAAACTGACTGGTGATCCTTCTGTGCCTGCGGGTCAGGTATTCCTTATCAATTTTCTGCAGTTGATAGTGAATGTTGAAACTTACAAGAGATTTATTTCTTTAAAGATTTTTTGTAAAGACTTCCTGATAATCTTAGTTGCAGTGTTATTATAGGGGCTTTATGCTCCAAGAAGTGTCCTATTTATCCAAGGTGCTAGGCGTCAAGCTAGCAAAGCATCAAGGATGACAATTTTATATAAACATATTTGGAACAAAATACAGTTAGTGTCGTGAAAAATACCATCCTTCATGTACAAGATAATAAGAAAGATACTAGACTGAGGCTGCGTAGCATTATAACATGTGTAGCGAGGGAGAATGCCCATTTTGTCAAGCAGAAGATACTCATAGATTATATGAATTTAGAGTCAGCAACTTTTTAATGAACATAAAACATAAACTTTTTCTTTGTTATGTATATTGAAATGTTGCTTGGACAAAGTGCTTTCCTGCCACAGAGCACCTGAGAGGAGCTGTTCAAACATCGTCTCACCTAGGTGTACTGGCAAGCACTTTATTGCATAGGGATAACACTGTTGGTGTAGCATTGCATGCTTACTGATTTAGATTAAGTTGTCATATGGAAGCATTACATGATTAATGATTTAGATTATACTGTTTAATAACTTTGATGAGCAGTCCAGCATAATCTAGTTTGTCCTTTGTTACTCCTTACTTCAACAAAAACATTATTTTAGATAATCAATAAGCCAAGGAGATGATGGAAGATTGGACTACATGTGGATTTTTGATTGGTTCAACCAGAAAATCAAGTGCTGGGAGGCTGACATGTTTACCCCCTTATCTGGGCTTTAAAACTTTACTTAAATATGCATTATGCCATGACACCAAAGTCTCTTTCTCTGCTGCAACTTTCCATGTTTTTTTTTTCCAAATGGATAATATTAAGAGCATTTTGTGCATTGCTGCACGTTCATTTTGTACTTGTGTTGATGTGGTTAAAATACAATTTCTAATATGATGTAAGGGATCCATGCTATCAACAGGTAGCTTTTCGTGCAAAACTTGGCAAGCAAAATCAGCTTCCTCATAAGGGAATAATCCCTGAAGAATTTGGAGTGGTAATTATCAGATAAAATTCCAATGTTTCTTGGTGCAATCATTCTTATAGATTATTCTGTATCAGATTGCTAGGTATAAAGGACAAGGGAGGCTAGCTAATCCAGGTTTCCAAAATCCTCGATGGGTGGATGGTGAGCTTGTGATTTTTGATGGAAAGGTAGATTTGTTTATCATGATATTGATTTAATGTTCAACTTAAAACTTTGAAAATTATTTCACTATGATATATAATGTTTTTGGCAGTACATTAGAGGAGGCCCTGTTATTGGTTTTCTATACTTGGCGCCACAATCTCACTTCTTATTCTTCAATTGGTTAAGTCTACCAGCTTAGGATGGTGTCATATGAAGTCTGTTCATGTTGATCAATGTAGATACAATGGTAACTTATCTCATGCTGTCTCTCTTTATCAAAGATTAGTTTTATAATTACAAAATTTGGTCATGGCTATCTTGTTCCTTTCAAAAGTTACTAATACTCTTCTATTAATACCAGTTATCTTCCAGTGGTAAATTGATTTGAGACAGTTCTTTTCTGTTAACTTTTAGCATACATTTTAGGTGAATATGATTGGAGAACTACTATAATGTATTGTTCGCTATAAGTTGGACTAGTGCAAGCTAACAGAATTTTGTTCTTATGCTAGGATGCAGTAGATCGAATACCCATTTTACTTTAAGAAACTAGTAAGACATAAATTTAATGGTTTCAGAAAGTGGAGTGGTTGAGAATCATCCTGATTTATTTTATTTGGTTTGAGATGGTTGTGCAATTATTAATCTTTATCATTATAATTAATGCTATGTATATTATTTGGTACCTTATTACATGACTACCAGACTTTCTGAAGGCATTGTATGCACCTAAGTGAACATTTTTTTCCCTTTTAAGTTTCTCTATACTGTCTCATATTTGACTAGTAATCTGATGAACCATGGTGTCTCATTGAAGTATTTTTTAAAAAATATATATATGGTTCTAGGTCTCAATCAGATGCTGGTTCCATGGAACCTGTAAAACCCAGATGTTTTATTCTAAGTCATGACCTAATCATTTTCTAAAAAAATTATTTATGGTTCTAGGTCTCACTCAGATGCTGTTTCTATGGAACCTGTAAAACCCAATGGGCAAAGTCTTTTATTTTGTAAAAGACTGCCATACAATCTTTATATTCTGCACCCACACCCAATGGGCAGAATCTAGTTCGGCTGCAATTTCTGTTTTCTAAAAAGAATAAGTTTTTGTTAGTTACTGTTGATTTAGGTTAGTGGACCTCACCTAATAAAATAATGCTTGGTTGTTATTGTTGTTGTACTGTTGATTTAGGTTCTTATCAGATGCATGAGAATGCATAGTTTATGTTTTTTACTGAAGACTGATGTGTAATTACTCATGATGCAGAAAATCACATCACAGGAGTTTCATATCTCGCTGCCCTGCATCTGTAGACCAAGTGTCGCAAGGATTAGCATTTACTGAAATCTACAAAAGTCTGATCAACATCATAAGACTGCAGGTATTGACAGGGGAAACTATTGAACACACATCATGACGGCTGCTTCAGTTTTGCGGCTCACCAAATGCTTTGTCCTTTCAGTTGAGCTTGCGGCTGGTAAAGTTTCCAATGATTGTCAGTTAAATATTCATGATCTTATCACCATGTAATTCAGCTCAGCCGCTTGTTCTCTGTAGTTATTATGTTTTGTAAAAACTTCCCAAAGCTTGTTCTACACTTTGCATGCATTAATTTTTACATTTCATTTGACCATTAATATGCGAAGTTCATGTAATTTGACCATTAATATGCGAAGTTCATGTAGGTGGCATGATCACTCAAACTTTCCTGCGTGTCAAATCAATTGCCCATTTGGAGAGATCAGTGTCTTTTAGCAATATACTGACACTTATTATCGTGTTAAACTACCAAGGACATCTATTATCCTCTTAAGATCATTTTAATAGTTAGTTATGAGACGTTGCTCAAGAAAATTCAGTTTAATAATAGCGAAAATATGCTCCATGTAATGTGTTACTTCAGGTGTTCAGTAAGCAAATTCTACTCATGAGCTTCCTGGTAAGCAAATTGTTCCTTGCATGCCATTTCATTTGGTTTATAGTTGCAATAATAATATATATGAATTAATATGTCCTGTTCTTTACTGCTTCTAAGTAAATTTATCTTCATTTTCCAACTTTGAAAATCTATTCTAATATATTTATATCTCTAATACTTTTATCGCTCCCTTAAATCTTCGTCCATTCATTAGTAAATGCCCAGGGTTATCATGTCATTTCCAGCTTGAGTTATTTGAGGAGCTCCTTGAAACCGTGCAAAGACTGCTTTAGATCTCAGTCTTGAACTTGATTTAGTCTCAGTTAGTCGTACGCACACGATAGGATTAGTTCAAGTCAAGTTGAATCTACAGTAAAGGAGATAAGTTGAATGAATACTTGTTAATGAAGCGTGAGGTCTGTGTATGCCAGTTAAAATTTTCAGAGCAGGTCCAACGATGCTGATTCAACAATGGAGAAAGAGTTTATGGAGAGTAACATAGTATGCACGTTCAAAAAGGTTTGGAGCTATTTATGTAATGAAGAATCTAACCTAATTTGCCAACATATGACTCCCTCAACATCTAACACTTGGACACGAGAAGCTGTATATTTCTTTTCTGTTGCAACAAGGGAATCACGGCTAATTGAAAGACTCCCAGAAAAGTGAGGTACATAAGCTTTTATCTATTTGCTAGAAATTCATACATATACAAAATTCTTTCTTGATGATGGAATAAGTTGGGTGGAGTAGCTGATTCATTAAGGTTAGCCAATTGGCCAAACTGTTTGCTTAATCCATCCAATCTACTTAGACCACTTAACTTTGGACTGTCTAACTTGACCAAATTGCTTAACTGACAGGATGCACAGCGGGAAGAGATTTATTAATAAAATAAAAAGTGGAGGGGTCAATTGATTCAAATTTCTGTTTTATATTGATAATTCAGGTATTCAAATTTTAGAGATGGATGATTTTCCATCCATCCACTCAGGGCTAGACTTGCAGGGTTTTTTGCTCAGCAGAAATCCAACTTTGATGCTCTAGATTGTAATACAATTTTATCATTGGGTGTTTCAATCACTACACAGAAAGCATAGGAGAGTTTTGGTAAATTGCACAAGATTCTCTCTTGATCAAACCTGTTATTTCTTGGCCAACCAAACGCAAGAAAAATAAAATCCAAGAACATGAATGCACGCACTCACGCAAATCTTTTTATCAGGCTCCTTAACATTTGCAGCTGAGAAATATGTAATCTAAAAAGGAGAAACGTGAATACAGGAATTGAACACGCCTTGCGAACTACAACCTCCACTTGGTTCTTTCAACAAGATGAACACTTCCAATCTCCTTATCATGCTCTCAGCATTTAGAGATAGCAGAGACATGCTAAGGATCTGCGAGCTTCATACCATTGCAGCGCTTCCTTTGCGTTTCTGCTACATGGCAGCTTCTTGTTCTTGATCATGCGTTCAAAGACCAAACGAAATCTAGCAGTCCCAGAGGCAGTAACAGCAGATGTAATCAAAGCAGCTGCTGATACATTCAAAGCAGCAAGAACAACTGCATCAAAAAGAGGCAACTTGAGATTGATTTACCTACAAAAGACTTAGCAAAGCGTGCAGTATATATTCTTGCCCTGCGTTGATGATCTGATCCTGTGGATCGTCTTTGCTGGCCATCACCTGGGAGGACGGTGCTTCCATGTATCTCTCCTTTCCACAAGCTCAAATTTTGATGGATGTGGAAGACTCTGAGCCTCCCGCAGTTCAAAGATTGGATAGGGCAGTGGTGTTCAGCTCATCAGTTGTCTTTATTTTGTCCAGAGTTTTATTTAGCAAAGGGAAAGTTGCAAGCCTCCTAAGCATGAGAATCTTCAGCAGCTTTTGAGAAAGTTGATGAATGGTGAGTGCCTGTGGTTTGTTGACGAATGGATAGCAACAACTCCATTCATTCGGAAAAAACAAATAAAGGATGGTGTAGAATAAAAAAGACAGGGTTAATCAATGCATATGGTTTTTTTATTGGTTGACTTATCAGTAATTCCTGCAGTAAGTTTTCCAGACCAAAGACGTCTGTAAACATTTGGCGGCTAGATAAGTTACGGAATGGGACAGTCTGCGTCGCACTGTACCAGACGCTGCTTCCGCTGCATTGGGATGACTGTTTACAAGGAGGGAGAGCCCCTAAATGCTGATTGCTGCCACTCATCCCCTCCAGATCTCCATCCATCCTATGGAGTTCACCGCCTACATAAATTTATCAATCATTTTAAAACAGAGTGGAAGAAAAAGCTAGCAGATCCAGTAGAGGTAGTTGTCTGTTTTTGAATCATCAAATGGAGTATACTTACACTGGTTAAAAGTGAAAAGACAAGCGAGAACAAGCAGCACCATTGCCAAATCCATGCTAATCATCTCTTGCTTAACCATAGTTATATAACACTTACTGTACTTCATTTGGATTTTTGAATCAGGGAATATAAATGGGAAAGAAAACTTTTAAAGATTCAATAGTTTATCAGAAATGATTCTCTCCCTCTAAATATTGTGTGCCAGGATGCACTTTCTCTATACAACTTCAGGTATGTATGTCTGTATTCCCTGGATAATTCAGTAGTGATTTGGATCAGAACATGCTCGTTGAATCAAAAAGTGCAGGGTCGCATGTTTTATCTGCAAAAGTTTACAGAGCTAAGTGGATAGCATAGTTAGTGCTCATATATACTTGATTAGTTGTTAAATGTCTACCACATCAGATAAGTTTTAATTACACACTTTTGATTAGATTGATTTCATCAGATCTTTTATTTTATAGAGTCCCAAGATCTTCCACGTGAAGAAACTGCATTAAACTATTCACAAGCCTATATGTCAAAATGAGTCCAGGGCATGGTCAGCTTGCTGCCAGAGCCACCTCTGTCAGCCCCAATCTACAGAACAAATTAATTCTACTCGTAGCCAATTTACCCCTCTAAATTCCAACAACTCTGCTGGCCAATTCTAACATTATCAATTTATTAAACATTTGTAGCCCCACCTTGATTGATTAATTTGCCTCCTCCTATACATATTTTGTTTGCATAGACTTTGACTTGATTCTAAATAAATAGCAAGTGTGTACAACTGCTACAATTTTATTGGTGAAACCAAGAGCATGAGCAGTAGGCATGATGCCATACTGCTTACCTAGCCTAACTCTCCTCTCAATCATCCACCGAGTCTTTTTTGATGGTTTTTTTTATTATTTAAAAGGCACTGCTAGATTTGACCGATCCAATTAATTTGTCGACAAGGTAAAGAATAATATATATTGCCAAGTTGCAACAAATCTTGAATCATTGATGAAATTTTAGGCATTAAAAATGGAAAAATAATTTGGTTTGATTCAAAAATCATTGGTTTCCATTCAATATAAATATTTTATTTTTCTAATTATTAAGCTGATAACACAAATGTCCGTCGTGATGCCTACAAAAAGCCACGCCTTTGTCCGCTCCCATCGCCACTGCTCTCTCTCGGTTCATCAGCATGCCGGACTCTAAGGAAGCCGGAACAGAGGAAGCCTCCATCGCCGCTTACTTCACCTTCGTCCTCGTCTGCGCCGCCCTCGTCCTCGCCCAGAGGGCGGTCACCCTCGACTTGCGCCGCCTCTCGTATTTCCACCTCTGGCTCATATCCCAGCTCATCCTCCTCACCATTTGCGTCTTCTACAACTTCACCAAGCACGTCGTCGCCGTCCAGAATCCCGTAGACAGCTGGTGCGACTCCCTCTGCGACCCCTCCGCTTCCCACCACCATCCGGTGCCGGAACCGGAACGCCCCCCACCGCCGGCGGTGGAAACCGGGAGCTCCATGGACGACACGTGGAAGGAGATCACGGAGAGGAACCGGAGGCCCAGGAAGCAGATCGAGAGGGCGCCGCTGGCCGACTCGAGGGAGTTGAGGAAGTTAGCGGCGGCCGTCAAGAAGGATTTTGCGTCGTCAAAGAAGAAGGCTGCGCCGGCACCGCAGCGACATGAGAGAGTGGAGGTGCGACGTCGAGACGTGCTCTACGACCAGTCGGAGATGCTGATCAAGAAGCACTACGACTACCTGAGGGTGCAGCGGCAGGAGTCGGAGGAACGCCGTTTCTTCGAGCGGCTGCCACAGCAATCTTCCTAGTAATAATTAACTAAATCTTCCATTAATTTGCTTCTTCTAGCAATATTTTTTGGGGCCGCAGGCACCTTCAACGATTTGACTGCTCTCTCCATGTTGCAGGCACATCTTCATGAGTATCCTGAAAATTCATTCCCAAGGAGCTTTTTCTGTTATTGGAGTTACATAAGAGGCTTCATCTGCTGTTTCCATGGTGCCTGTATATGAATCTAAAGCTATGGAGTATTAGGATGTTTGTAATAAATCCTGTGCTGGAGATATTCACTAAAATGTAGAACAAGAAAAAGTAACTGTGTATTATTTAGTTGAGCAATTGCAGATCTATATTGCCTCATAATGCAAATGGGCAAATTTTCTATACATGATAGTTCATCTACCATGATTCATCTCATCCGATTTTCTAAGGGCAAACAATAAACGAGAGTAGAAATTCGTCCAGTGTAAACACCAGCCGCAACACTTGTAGATTGACTATGAATATTTTCAGGTATATCTAGCATTAGAATAGCGTTCATTATACTTGACTCGTTAGTCAACTCAAGGAACAGCCACAGATGAGAATAAACTGCAAGCAATGATAGACATAATTAGCTGACATCGTTGCTACAATAAGCCATGACGTCACTACCGATATTCTTCATAGATTCGATTCGCATCCAATGGAAGCCCAATGTGAAAATCGAGCCATTGGCAACCGGTTCAATCGCAAATCTACCAATTTAGGTCAAATTCTTAATTTAATAAAGGATGATAAATTATGAGAATTTCGCTTTTGATTTGCCAATGTTCTTTTTGTATAAAAAAATCAGAAATTTAATAAAATATTTTACACGTTAAAAATTGACATTAAAATTTCACCGCTGCGAGTATCTTGGATTCTTGGACAAAACGAATGTGCATCGCAAGATTTATCAAGTTTACACAGAGCATTAATGCGTGCTCGATTGTCAATGGATTGATTAAAGTAAGCAGTTTTACAGCTCAGCGAAGTCCAGTCCAATCCTCGTGAGAACAACGCCATCAATAATTGATGAGCGTGGTTGCCATGGAAGGAAACTTCAAAGAAATCACAACCCATGATCGTCTAATGACCATGATTGGCCTTCATTGAGCCTCCTTACCGCATTTTCCGACTGCAGCTTCTGCCGCTCTTCTTCTCTTGAACCCAATGACGACGGCAATAACAGTCGGAGGATGGTTTGCGCAGGGGTTCATTCAGGTGCTGCTACAGAAGGCCTGCGACAGCTCGATCTGGAAAGTGGCAAAGCGCCATGGCCTCGAGGAGGACTTTAAGAAGCTGCGGGGATCTCTGCTGCGCACCCATGCCATCCTCAACAAGGCTGACATGAGGCCCGACGAGGACCCGATCGTAGCTGAAATGATGAAAGTGCTCAAAGACGCAGCTTATGACGCCGAAGACTTGCTCGATGAATTTGCCTACCGAGACCTGAAGGAAAAGATCGAGGGCGAAGGGGGAGATCAGGCAAGTTACTTCCTTTCAAGAGCAATTAATAATGCCACCGCCCATCTGTTCAACGATGCAGGCGCAAGAGCAAGACTCAAGCTTGTTCAAGGCAAGTTGCAAGACGTTGCAGATGATATGGACAAAATCATGAAGCTAGACGATGGAGGGAAAGATACCGGCACGCCGCTGAGGTCAAGAGAAACAAGCTCTTTCTTGCCGGAACGAGTGTTTGGCCGCGACAAAGACAGGGAGGAAATAATCCAAATGTTGCTGGGCTCGGCGGAGGAAACTGCATCCTCTGTCGGCGACAACAATGGCTTCTCCGTCATTCCTCTTGTTGGAATCGGAGGGATTGGCAAAACTACTCTGGCTCAGTTTGTGTACAATGATGACAGACTTCAACACTATTTTCAGCTCAAGATTTGGGTCTGTGTTTCTGGCAATTTCAATGCGAAAACACTGACTAAAGAGATAATAGAGTCTGTGACCAAGAGGGAGCAATCAGATCAGATGAAATTGGACACTCTTCAAAAGATCCTCAAGGAGAAAATCGCATCAAGGAGGTTCCTGCTTGTTCTCGATGACGTGTGGGATGATAATAGGGAGGAATGGGGAAAACTATTCCGACCACTGAAGTTTGGAGCGCCTGAAAGCAAGGTTATCGTGACAACTAGAAGCATGAACGTTGCAGCCACAGTTAGCATGGCGAAAGCAACTGTTGTTGATGGTTTAGAGGAGGCTGCTTACTGGGAACTGTTCAAGAAATGTGCATTTGGTTCTTTAAATCCGCAGGAGAACTCACAACTCACTCTCATGGGCAAAGAGATCGCTAGCAAGTTGAGAGGGTCACCACTAGCTGCAAAAACATTAGGAAGCTTGTTGCGATCAGACGCAACAGAACAACATTGGAGAACCATAATGCGAAGTGAAGTGTGGGAATTAGAGCAAGATGAAAATGACATTCTGCCAATTCTACGGTTGAGCTATCAATGTCTTTCTGGAAGTCTCAAGCAGTGTTTTGCTTTCTGTTCCTTATTTCCCAAAGGTTATGTGTTTTCTGACCTTACCTTGATCCAACTGTGGATGGCCGAGGGCTTTTTGGTAGCTCGAGGAAATAAGCAGGTTGAAGATGTAGGAAATAGCTATCTCTATGAGTTAGTCCACAGATTGCTCTTCCAAAAACTAGACGATGAAAATTATTATGTGATGCATGATCTCATACATGATCTAGCACAGTTGGTTTCCATCGGGCATACTTACAGTGTGGAGGACAAGGTAGAAACGATCTCTAGCACAGTGCGCCATTTATCCATGTTTAAGGAAGATGTCGAAACGGGAAATCTAGTGAAGTTTGGAGGATTTAACAAGCTGCGAACCCTAATTTTGCCTAGGAGATCTAGTTTCTTGACTCGCTTGAAGCCCAACGAGTTGTTTCAAAGACTAAAAAGCATTCGCGTGTTGAATTTGGAGGGATGTGGTTTACAAGAGCTACCTGAGAGTGTTGGTGACTTGATACACCTCCGCTACCTTGACATTTCTGACAATTCAGATATTCAGAGGTTGCCTGAGTCGTTGTGTGGCCTGTACAATTTGCAAACACTGATTCTTACTTGGTGTTATCAAATAGAGAACCTCCCAAAAGGCATGAGCAGGCTGATCAACCTGCAAAGAATCAATGCAAAAGATGAGCTTATTGCGCGAATAGAGAAGATAGGGAAGCTAACTTCTCTTCAACAATTGCCTTTATTCGAAGTGTTAACGGTCGATGGGTACAAGGTCGGAGAGCTAAATGGTTTAAGACAGCTCCATGGAATGCTCCGGATTACAAATCTTGAGAATGTTAAGACCAAAGAAGAAGCAAAAAAAGCCGAACTCAACAACAAAAGGTACCTTGATGCCTTAGAGTTGCAATGGGCAAACAATGAAGATGATAGCTCGGAGAAGATACTTGCCAGGGAGGTACTCGATGCTCTCCAACCCCACGGCTCGCTAAAGAACTTAACAATCAAAGGGCACGGTGGTATCAGATCGCCCATTTGGATGAGGACAGAAATTCTTTCCAATTTGAAAAAGCTCAAGCTAGAAGATATGCTAGCCGTGGAAGAGTTCTCTTGGATTGACGGAAAGCAATTCTTTCCCTTCCTGCGCGAACTTACTCTTTACAATTGTCCCAAGCTTATGAGGTTGCCACCGCTTGCTACTTCATTAGTAAAACTAGACTTATGGCGAGTTGGGTTGGTAGAGCCTCCAGCGTTTTGGCAAGGACTACACGATCAAAATGGCAGCAGTAGTAGTATGATTGCATCACTCGAACTGTTGGAGATCGGAGAATGCCCATATCTAAAAGATCTACAGCAGCTATTCTCACACAGTCTACCCAGTCTCAATTTCGTCAAGATACACAGATGCCAGGAACTCATGCAATTGCCTCTCGAGGCGTTTAAAGAGTGCACCTTGCTAGAGAAGATGTCAGTATGGAATTGTCCCAAACTCCGCCTGATGCAAGATGAGGATAGAAACCTCTCTCTGCCATCCTCGATCAAGGAATTATGGCTGTCGAATTGTGGGGATCTTGAAAAATTATTGGCAGGTGGCATAGACAATCTCATCTCGCTCACTGAATTAACAGTAGGCTATTGTCCGAGCTTATTTTCTGATTTTCCAAGTGAGGCAGCTCAGATGACAGATCTGGGAAACCTGATTGTTAGTTACTGTGGCGAGTTGAAGCAAAATGAGTTGGGAGTTCAGAATTCCCTTGCTCAAGTTGCATTCCCAGGCCCTCCCAAGCTTGTCCTCAGAGGGGAGAACCTGCTGTCATTATGTGAATTGGAGATCAATAGCACTGCACTGCTCAAACTATTGCCCTTGAGGAATACACTATCGACCATCAAAACTCTTGTAATCTCATACTCTTCTCAGGTCTCGATGTTCGAGGGAAATGAACATGAGTTGCTGCTAAGCTTGGTCGCTCTAGATTCTCTAAGATTCTACCATTGTGAGAAGCTGCAAACATTACCCACAGAGTTGCATTCCATTCTCTCTTTAGAGGACTTAACGATATATTATTGTCCACAAATCAAGTCGCTGCCGGAGAAGGGACTACCTGCATCCCTGAAATTTATTGATTGCATAGGTTGCCATCTGATGCTGGAGAAGATGGTGGATAAATACAATGAACAGAAGAGCAATGAAGTTTGATTAGTAGATTGCAAATTGCAATTTACAAAACTTGTTTGTACAATCAATGGCTCTTTTCCTGTCTAAAATGGGCGTTGTATTTCATGAAAATGATGAGAATTGCATTTATCCATTTCATTTTCGATGAATCTATGAAAAGTCTGCACCATGCAGCAGACTGTTAAATATGTATCTCGATGGGTTCATTTTCAACTTCTGTGTTCCAAATCTGCATGGAACCAGTGAATCGGTCATTACTCTTACCATA
The DNA here is from genome assembly GCA_037177395.1 of Alpinia galanga. Taxonomy (NCBI): domain Eukaryota; kingdom Viridiplantae; phylum Streptophyta; class Magnoliopsida; order Zingiberales; family Zingiberaceae; genus Alpinia; species Alpinia galanga. The sequence continues at coordinate 619,407 of JBAMHZ010000072.1, forward strand.
TAGAAAATTTTGGTTACGATTTTATAGATTTTTTTTTCATAAAAAAATTAAAATGAGAAGAGTATTCTATCATGATATTAATAATATTATATCCACTAGCAAATTCTATCGCAGAGAATGGCTCTGCTTCTCCTGTTCTTTTGGACGCACTAGTGTGTTGATACAGTTAGTTTCATGCTCGATTAATTCTCCTGCGCTGTTTTGTAGTAAAATATTCTTATCGTTCCTACAAGATGATCAAACGCATGAACAGTTCCATGTCCTCCAAAGATGCGGAATTTTCAAAGATTCATAAATCACATCGGTGCTAAAAGACATTTAAACTCACAAAAACGCATAGTTACCTAAACATAAGTTATAAAACAAGAAGAAAAAACAACCGACGACACATTGTTTGGATCACGGTTAAATTTGGCATAGTTAATTTTGTCACCATTCTGTTATTTATTACGCGCTCTCACTGTTGATAATTAGGATTCAGATTCTATGGTCTAAATTCTAATCTTAGTGAGGAGTTTTCTTCCATTTTATAAATCATGCGCGATGAATTCCAAGCACATCCTCTTCCTATTTAAGTGCCAATAATCCATCCAATAATATAAGAAAAGAGAGAAGAAATGGCCAGTTCCATCTCACTGTGTTTGCTCATTGTCTTGGCAATTCTGGAGTTGGCGATCGAGCCGGCGAGCGCGCAGTACTCCCACCGGCAGCTGCTCGGCACCTGCCTCCCCAGCGGCCGCCTGCGCGGCAAGGCCGGCAAGTGCAACCGGGAACACGAGTCCGAGTGCTGCGCCCACGGCAAGAGCTACCCTCGGTTCAAGTGCTCGCCGCCGGTCGTCGCCGGCGGCACGCGCGCTCACCTGACCGTGAACAGCTTCGCCAAGGGCGGAGACGGCGGCGGCCCATCGGAATGCGACGGCAAGTTCCACCCCGACCACAAGAAGGTGGTGGCTCTCTCCACTGGTTGGTACGCCGGCGGGAGCCGCTGCGGGAAGGAGATCGTGGTGAGGGCCAACGGGAGGTCGGTGAAGGCGAAGGTGGTGGACGAGTGCGACTCGATGAACGGGTGCGACAAGGAGCATGACTTCCAGCCTCCGTGTCCTAACGACATCGTCGACGCCTCGCCGGCGGTGTGGAAGGCGTTGGGGATCCCAGATTCCGTTGGATACACAGCCATCACCTGGTCTGATGCTTGATCCATATCTATCTCGCCGATCATTAATTGCACGACGTATCGTCCTCTATGCTACAATATCTATATATACGTGATCTTATCCTTCTTGATGAAATAGTCCTGTGGAGCTAAGCCACATGATGATAAAAGGATTTATGTTATTATTAAAAAAAAGGTTTAATTTTATTATTTCCTTTTGATCAAAGAAATCCATACAATCTACCTCGCTTACCAACTAGTTGTTGGTTGATTCATAGTACTTTAGTGGGAGTAGTTTAGTTAAATTGCAGGTGGCTTTTGCTAACTCATAACGCATCAATCTTTCCTTCAATAATTTATCAAAGACAAAAACAAAGATAGATATATAATTCAGTACAAATTTATTTGTTTTACCATATGGTAAATCACTGTTGCCAATATCAGCATGCATATGGTGTGCTCTGAAATAGCTGACAGAACTGAAGTCGGAACATACGATCTAATTAATAAAGCTGTAAGGCGATCGAGAAGTAATGCGATCGATCTACTTAATGCTTGCCGTAGGAAAAAAGAAAGTACTTTATTAATTTTATTTCCAGGTGATGGCCGGCCGCCGGCGGTATATCCAACGGAATCAGGGAGCTCCAACGCCTTGCACACTGCCGCGCGGCGCACCTCCCAGCGGACAGAAGCATCGCCTTCTCTCGATCGCTCGCCGTATCATCCATTGGTTGTTTATACAACAAAGTGGTTTTTGTCCTCCATCTCATTGATCTTGAAAAATATAGGAAAGATAAGCTTGCGGATGCTTAATTAAGCTTTCTTAAAGCAAGCAGATCATGCAGACGCGAGCGCAGCTCTCCTGCTCCTGCTCCTGCTCCTGCTCCTGCTCCTGCTACAGGACAAAGCTAGTGTATCAATGCAGTGCCATCTATACCTTTTCTCCATCTTGATTTGATAAAGATCACAACGCATGTAAATGAGCACAAACATAAACTTAACAATCGAATTGGAAATCCTAAAGCGGTGAAAATAATTAAATCCCAAGTGAGAAAAGGAGAATAGTCCACTATCCGCAAATAGGACGACCATGATCTTTTCTCTTTGTTGGAATTATTAGCATTTTGTCATTGATCACCATAAGTCAAATGCACTTGCATGCATCGACTGGGAATCTCTAGTTCCCCTTCATCAATGCATGCTGAAATCGTGTTCAACTTTTCAGAAAAGATAAATATGATGGAATACATGCGAACTAATTGTCAAGTTAGAAAACCTAATACGAGTAGAAATTTTTCAACGTATCATGCGAGCAATTTTCCGTCTAACTCGTTGGCATTCTCATTAAGAAGAAGAAAACGCAATGGTCGGTTGGAGAGTCTCTGATAAAGTTTCCAGTTAATTTCCCAAGACAAAGACATACTCCCACTTAGATTAAGAATATTCTTAATAGAATAATAGAAATAATTCTGCTCCTCCTTCTCCGTGTTTAGATTTCAGAATTTAATGTGAGCTTTCTTTCCAACTACTAGCTAATTATATTGTCTAGTACTGTGGATGAACAGAGAGGAGGAGATTTGAGCATGCCGCTCTATTAATTGCACCACAACAACCATCTGTCACAATTAATGAATGCATTCACGACCCATGCAACAATCCGCAGAATAACAACAGCCAAATCGTTGTGACTTGCTCATGCCAATTCCATCATCGTTTGCTCCTGATCATCACATTATTTATACCTACTCTCTTTGGCCATCGCTCTTCGTGATGGTTGGGCACGCCGTTTTGATCTCCAAGTCACACATTTTCCGGCAGGCCGACTAGTTTATGAGTGCAAGAACAGGCTCAAGGGATCAAGAGATGAAGGCGGAAACAGAGGTGATGACGGAGATCGAGGCGAACAAGCCGGCGGGGAACGGGCTGGTGGTCGGCCGGGGGCTGAGCCCGTTGAGCGAGACGCTGTGGAAGGAGAAGACTAACGTGGAACTGATCGACGATGTGTCGGCGAGGCTGACGTGGAAGGACCTGACGGTGACGGTGACGGTTGCCGGCGGAGAGACGCACCGGGTGTTGGAGGGGCTCACTGGCTTCGCCGAGCCTGGAGCACTGACAGCGCTCATGGGCCCCTCGGGGTCCGGCAAGTCGACGCTGCTCGACGCTCTCGCCGGCCGCCTCGCCGCCAACGCCTTCCTCTCAGGCGCCATCCTCCTCAACGGCCGCAAGGCCAAGCTCTCCTTCGGGACCGCTGTGCGTTGAAATCAACAGCATGACCTCTAATTTAATCCATTCTCTTTTTTATTCAAACACGTAACGTCGATTGCCCTGTTTCAAATTTTTCTGCAAAGATCCAAAAAACAACGATACGAACTTTCCATGAAGAACTAAAACCACTCGGAGCAGTTAACACTTTTCCATTACAGGCATATGTGACGCAAGATGACACCTTGATCGGAACTTTGACGGTGAGGGAGATGATCTCCTACTCCGCCCGCCTCCGGCTGCCGGACAAGATGCCGAAGGAGGAGAAGCGAGCTCTTGTGGAAGGCACCATCATGGAGATGGGCCTCCAGGATTGCGCAGACACAGTGATCGGCAATTGGCATCTCCGGGGGATCAGCGGCGGCGAGAAGAGGAGGGTCAGCATTGGCCTCGAAATCCTCATGAGGCCGAGGTTGCTCTTCCTTGATGAACCCACCAGTTGTCTCGACAGGGAAAAGATTAAGCTCTATCATGAAGGATAAGATTCATCCCAGATTTGTGGAGAAAAAAAAAAAAAACCTCATCTACTTGCTCGCAGCGCTTCCGCCTTCTTCGTCACCCAAACACTGCGAGGTTTGTCGAGAGATGGCAGGACTGCGATTGCTTCGATTCACCAGCCCAGCAGCGAGGTCTTCGAGCTATTCGATCGCCTCTATTTGCTCTCCGGCGGCAAAACTGTCTACTTTGGCCGGACTTCAGACGCTTGTGAGGTACAGCCAGATTCTCTGCACATCTTCAACAGGTCAGCGTACATGTTTGATTAACCTCCGTCTACTTTACATGGTAGTTCTTTTCTCAAGCCGGATTTCCTTGCCCGCCCTTGAGGAATCCGTCGGATCATTTCTTAAGGTGCATAAACTCAGATTTCGACAAAGTGAAAGCCACTCTGAAAGGATCTCTAAAGACAAGAGTATGCTTCACGGGCCACCAAATTTCTTTCTCGCTTCCAAATTTCCATAGAGAAATTAGGCAAACTCATTACGTCTGTGCTGCAATTCTTCAGGTGGAAAGGAGCGACGATCCGCTCGAAAAAATGACAACGTCCGAAGCGATCAGAACGCTGATCGAGTTTTACAGTCACTCCCAGCATTACTACTCCACGAGAGAGAAAGTGGATGAGATTTCAAGAGTTGTACGTGCCATTTCACATTGAAAGAACTTGCAATAAATTTCGTCCCACGACAAAAATTACTAACGCGCAGCGACTGTCGCAGAAAGGAACGGTGTTGGATTCCGGAGGCAGTCAAGCAAGCTTCTTGATGCAAGCTTTCACCTTGACGAAACGATCTTTCGTGAACATGTCCAGAGATTTTGGTTATTACTGGCTAAGGCTGCTCATCTACATTGTTGTGACCATCTGTATTGGGACCATCTACTTGAATGTTGGAACCGGATACACCTCGATATTGGTACTCTCTTTAGATTTAGATCCCTTCTTCCTGCAATTCTGTACAATAAAACATGAGATTGGTCTTTTATATATATATATATATATAACATTTCATCATTAAGCTTTACAATTCTTGCTTTACTGTTAATGAAAGATAATTAAAGTTTAAACACTTCACCAGTCTTGAATCTTCTTCAATATCTTGTCGTACAACAGGCTCGGGGGGCATGCGCTTCGTTTGTCTTCGGCTTCGTCACATTCATGTCCATTGGCGGATTCCCGTCCTTCGTGGAGGATATGAAGGTGCATTTAAAATCCAACCAACCTAGCTGTTGATGTAGCAACGAAAGCATGAAACTGAACAAAATCGCCTCTTTTCTCATCCTCTGCAGGTTTTTCAGAGAGAAAGGCTGAATGGGCATTACGGTGTCATAGCGTTTGTCATCAGCAATACCATTTCTGCAATGCCTTTCTTGATCGTGATCACCTTGGTCTCAGGAACTCTGTGCTATTTCATGGTACGCCTTCACCCGGGCTTCACACATTACCTATTTTTCGTGTTGGCTCTCTATGCCAGTGTCACAGTGGTGGAGAGCTTGATGATGGCCATTGCCAGTGTAGTCCCTAATTTTCTCATGGGAATCATCATCGGAGCAGGGATTCAGGTAAGAAACACTCTTTTCGAGAAAGATAATATAATATAGAAACTGAAAGCTTAGCTGATAGGTTTAGCTTCTCTGTTGCATCCAAACTACTGCTGCAAAATCGGCTGCAATAGCTGCATTCTGAAACTTGAAAATTATTCGAGGTGTCTTACAATTTGACGATAAACAGGGAATATTCATGCTTGTTTCTGGCTACTTCAGACTCCCTAATGACATCCCAAAGCCCTTTTGGAAGTACCCCATGACATATATCAGCTTCCACTACTGGGCATTGCAGGTATTATACACAAGTAATTGATGCTTATTACCGAGTCCAATTCATTCTGTTTTTTTTTTTTTTACCACAATTGCAGGGTCAGTATCAAAATGACTTGAGAGGTCTGGTATTCGACAACCAGACACCAGACCTACCCAAGATTCCAGGAGAATACATACTCGAGAACATCTTTCAGATCGACGTCAACCGGTCTAAATGGTTGGATCTTACGGTTCTCTTCAGCATGATTGTCATTTACAGGATTTTCTTCTTCTTGATGATCAAGATTAGTGAGGATGTGACTCCATGGATAAGAGGATACATTGCCAGAAGAAGGCTACAGAAGAAACAAAGTTCTTCCACTGATCTCGCCACTCGGACACCGTCTCTTAGGGGCTACGTCGTCCAATTGGAGTCCAGTTCAATCAGCAGTAGCTAGGAAACTAAAGCTGAGCTTATCACATAGGATTAAGAGATCTGTTTTCTGATCTCTATAGATGGAATTATCAAAGTGTCACTTCTTGTGCATGAGAATACATACAAAAGTTTGTTTATATAAGAATGATATTTGATAGTTCATATTTGCGCAGAAGATTTAAGATGACCTAAAATTTACAGACAGCAAAAACAATAAAATTGTATGTGTCAGAAAATTTAAGGCGATGCAGGTGCCAAAGTGAAAAGAGAAGAGTTGGAATCATAATTGGCCATGGTGATGGAGATGATGGTCTTGAGGACATCAAATCAATGAAGCCATATGGAAGTTAATGCACTGAAGCTTCAGGTACTCAGATTTAGCATATGTCCCAACAGACTTGCAAGATGCCAGACTTGCAATGGCTAGATTGATCTACAATGGCAACTACACGGAAGGAAAGGAGCACAGACTCGAGCACGTCAAAGATCTAATAGGCAAGAATTCTCGTGCAGTGTGTTTATCCAATTCTCTGAAAAGCATTCATTGCTCATCAACAACTCTCTCAAAGAATTTATGCATGCCATTACTTCAGTGGACTAATTACCATACTTTCTTTTTTCACTCGTGTTATCCTTTTGATTTTGTTTAACTAGTTGCTAAGTTCTTTTTTCCCTAAAAATCTTATGAATAACTCTATTACTTTAACAACATCCACCTCTGTTCGTTCGTCTGCGAAGAGGAACATCCACCTTTGGCCCCCTTGTACCATGTTTTTCCATATTGCAATAGTTAGCAAATTGAGTCTGTTAATCAGAGCCATTCCCATTTGCTCGACTAGTGAACTACTGAGTCAGAGATTTTTCAGTTGATATCCCATCTGGTTTATAGACCTATGATTTGAGCTTCCAGATAACAAAGTTTCATTTAAACTGAAACTCAACAAAATGGTTTGTTGGAGAAATGCTTTCATGTTAAGCTGCTAGGGAACAGCTTAGAAAGCATGAAATTCCTTGCCAAATCATCCTCGATGACTAAGAATCTTAAATATGATGATAGATAGGCTCCTGTTTTTTTTCCCCCCCTTTTTATTTTGTAATTCATAAGAGTTGTCAGATATAACAGCCATTTGAATGCATCAACACTCTGCGTACCGCAGATTACCTTCAGAGCAATTACTTTATTTAGGTGTATAAAAAATGGCTAGCTGGAGCAAGAGGAGCAGTTAAAACAGCTTAAATGCACCAATAGTTTCAGTAGTTCAGAAGAATTGATTTGCAATCAATACTCATAAATTGAGAAGATATTCATTGAATAGTCATTCTTAAAGGGTTGGCAACATTTCTACCCATACAATGGCATTCGCTCGTCTCAAGAATTATCAGAAATAATTTCTGAATTCAAAGGCACATATAATGCTTGCATGTGTACCTGTCTCCGTCTCCACTTGATGATATAACTAACAAAGACAGCATCACTCATTTCTAATCCAAGTTTACAGATAAGGATGGATCGTTCCGGTTTTATGGCATGTTGAAAGAGGCAGGACAATCGGCATTTAGAGAAGAAAGCATTACGACTAACATGCCATAATCATTATCGTCAAGTTAAATGTTCTTAGAAAATGGTGAGGAAGGGAAATGAAGGCATGAAAGTGTTGCGTCATTAAAGGTAAGCATCAGGTCCACAAGCAATTCATGCAAGCTTTTTTCATTTGTAGTTTGGGGAATGGGGAGACAACTCATGAAAAATGTAATGTAATTGCCAACTCAGTTTCAGAAACTGAAGGAGAATAAGATCTTTAAATTGTACAAGGCATTCATTTGCCTAATAAGTTTTGGTAGGTTCATGCCTCCTACTCACTTCAAAGGAAAACTTCATTTTTTTTATTTACATGGTGAATTTCCCCAAACACCTGCTCACAGCACAAAGTAAAATGATATCATTCAATCAGTTGGAGAACTTAGAACATTTTGATATGACAACTCCAAGTCCATTAAGATTACAAGATCTGGGAATAGTGAAGTGGTTGAAGGAATGGACAGATTCACTGCTATACATCTGTTCATCCAGGAATTATGACGCAAAACTTACTGAGAAATCATCCATCGTCTGAACAAAAATAGACAGCCAATAAACGAGAAAATGCTGAGTTACTTCTATCCAAATAAATGCCAAAATTTATTATTTCTTCACTTTCGGTGGTGCATGCCGACTTATACGAGGCATTTGCAAATCATCAAAATCATAACTTCGATCCATTTAATCTGGTTTGACGGTGCTTACGGGTATGGATCATGTTTTGTTTTTTCTCTCTCTCTCTTCCGAATTATCAAATGCTTTGAATCCGAATCCGAACAGTTCGGGTCGAACTCGGAACGATCCATTTAATCTTGTGCGGGTGCGGTGACGGGTAGAGAACTAGAAGAGATCATGCTGTCGTTACCGGTTCAAATGAGCTCCGCGGCCGCTCCCGCCAATTCCATGCCCAACCGTAACCAACCGTCGCACTTCCCGCCGCCGTTTCCCTCTTCTTTGCTTGCTCGCTGCTCCTCCCTCCGCGATCTCCAACAGCTCCACGCTGTCGCCATCAAGTCGGAGCTCCACCGTCGCCCTCCCCTCGTCGTCCGCCTCATCGCCTCCTGCCCCCCTTCCGCCTCCGACTACGCTCGCAGCCTGTTCGACCAAATTCCCCACCCTGACGCCGTCCTCTTCAACGTCCTCTCTCGCGGATACGCCCGCTCCCACCAGCCCCTCCGCTCGGTCTCCCTCTTCGCCCAAATGCTCCTCTCCGGCGTTTCCCCCGACGCGTACTCCTTCCCCGCCCTCCTCAAGGCCTGCGCCACCGCCAAAGCTCTGCCGGAGGGTCGCCAGGCTCATGCTGCCGCCCTCAAGCTCGGCTTCGCCGGAAATGCCTACGTTCTCCCCACTCTCATCAGCATGTACGCCGAGTGCAGCGATCTCGATGCCGCGCGCGCTGTCTTTTGCCGGGAAGGTGCTCGATGCGTGGTCTCCTACAACTCCATAATCACCGCCTGCGTTCGGAGCAGCCGCCCCGGCGAGGCGCTATCCCTTTTCCGCGAGATGCAGGCGAAGGTGCTCCGGCCGACAGATGTCACTGTGCTCAGCGTCCTCTCCGCCTGCGCCCTCCTCGGCGCGCTCGAATTGGGGAAGTGGATCCACGAGTACGCCAAAAGGAACGGGTTTTGTTCGTTCGTGAAGGTCAACACGGCGTTGATCGATATGTATGCGAAATGTGGGAGCTTGGATGATGCCGTCGCCGTGTTCGGCGAAATGAGCTCCAAGGACACGCAAGCTTGGTCCACCATGATCATGGCGTATGCGATCCATGGCCATGGCGGCAAAGCCCTCGACCTGTTCGATGGAATGCTGAAGCAGGGGATAGAGCCAGACGAAATCACATTCCTCGGGGTGTTGTATGCCTGTAGCCACTCCGGGAAGGTGGAGCAAGGGCTCGGCTACTTCCACAGCATGAAGAGTCGCCATGGCATTGCTCCGAGCATCAAGCACTATGGGTGCGTGGTGGATCTATTGGCCCGAGCAGGCCGGCTCATTGAGGCCTATGAGTTCATTGACGGAATGCCAATGAGGCCTACAGTGATCTTGTGGCGTGCATTGCTGTCGGCGTGTGGATGCCATGGGGATGTGGAGCTTGGCCAACGGGTGTTTGAGAGGATACTAGAGCTCGACGACACCCATGGTGGTGACTATGTCATTATATCCAACATGTGCTCGTCTCACGGAAGATGGGAAGATGCAAACCGAATAAGAAAGTTGATGGGTGAGAAAGGTGTGGTGAAGGTGCCTGGTTGTAGCTCAATCGAGATCGAAAATATGGTGCACGAGTTTTTCTCCGGCGATGGCAAGCACCCCCAATCAAGAATGGCATACAGGATGGTGGATGAGGTGGTGGAGCAATTGAAGTTGGTAGGTTATGTCCCTGATACCTCACGGGTGTTTCATGTGGACATGGGAGAGGAGGAGAAGGCAGCAAGTCTTAGATATCACAGTGAGAAGTTGGCGATCGCATTTGGGCTTATGAAGACGCCACCAGGGATGACATTGCGAATTGTCAAGAACCTACGGGTTTGCAGGGACTGCCATTCCATGGCGAAGTTAGTATCGGTCGTGTTTGATAGGGAGATTGTTCTTCGAGATCTCAATCGATTCCACCACTTCAAGAATGGATCATGTTCTTGTAAAGATTTCTGGTAACGGAGGAAAATTATCTTCTCATTTTGTAGAGTAATCCTATTGCAAAATTGTTCCTTTTGTATCCGAGATAATCAACAACTTTCCCACTTGCTAAGAAATGGTAGAAATAAATAAGATGTCATTAATTAACAACAACAACTTAGAAGACTAAATAAAACCAAAAGTTTTAAAGCAATATGAAACTCCATATATGCAATAAGAATACATTGTAAATCAGATTATTCATATACACTATCACACACTGACCAATAGGACCATGTCTCAAACAAATAAAGAGTCGCCTTCGCTAGATACTAATATGATCTTGGTTTGGTTATTTACAGGACGTGCACTCTCGGTCTACACAAGCTAAAATCACTGAAAATTTCAATACGTACAGGTTTCTGCATAATGAAGGCGAAACCTTACCTACCCTGCAAAAGCAACGGGGGAAGTGGTCTTAGAACCAATCTTGCTTAAACTTAACATAGAGTGGGATTAGAGTCGTTAATACACGACATGTCTGTATCTAAAGAATTTGCATACTGAACTCATGGTTGAAACTGACAAGTATTACTTACATTCCAAGAGTCACTTTTGTATGGAACATGAAGATCAGTAATATACGTTGCTCCTTGCTGAGCCTGGTTCCTTAAGAGAGGAAGTCTTGCATTCACAGAATCATCATCGTCGCTGTCGTAGTTGCTTCTGCTGTTTGAACCAACAGCTTTGAGAATCATTCCCAAGAAGATGGACATTGCCTAGCATCATGAAATTTCATACTTAGAACAAATGACATAATACAAACGTTCAATTATCATGCAAAGGGCAAGTTGGATATGGCAATTTCTATATGTAAGCTTGTTGAATCTGTGATCAGGTGAAAAAAAGAGAAAGCTGATCCAGGTAATCGTATGTCTATCGAATTTATGGGTCCAACTATGGTGCAAAATGGGAAAACATCAAGAGAATCTGGATTCCATGCTACTTCAATCTGACCATGATTTCAAATTATAGTTGGTTAATCAGCAGTTCTAACTTTTCACTATCCCTAGCACTGATCCACTTAATTTTAATTAAGTCTGGTAAAAACCAAAATAATCCTATAGATTAGGTTGCGCATAAACCGTTTTCCCACTTAGATAGTAGTTCATTTTAAATACTGCCACTATTTTAGATTGTGCAGTCAAACCTAAAGATGGTTTTTCAGTTGACCGTAAAAGAACCATACCTGTGCAGCTACAATAACCAAACCGACCCATTTGCACAACTCAAAGTTTGATCTAACGAAATTCTTAAATTCATTAAATCTTCCAGTTGTGTCTTCTGGAAAATCCTGTAAGTGATCAATCATATGGGAGAATTATTAAAACAAAAACTTCAAAATATGATCACAATAAAACACACAATCTCAATAGAGGTACCTCCTCCCAATCTTTATTCTGAATTACATCTGCAGTTATTGCGGCCTCCAACATAATAAGCAAGAAAATTAAAACCATGTACTTTACATTTTAAGGATAACGGATATTGAGTCAAATCTTAGATTATGACCCTTTGGAACTTATGAAATTGATTAAATTAAAACAGATTTTTTGGTGATTGCTAAGGCAACTTAGAGGAATTAGTGAGAAAACAGCCAAAGAATAGGTTACAAATAATTCAAATTACGAAGTATGCTCATGCTTTTCTTTGTTTTTATCTGAGTCCAATCGCCATCAGAATGGAAACAATTATGTTTAAAGCAGACTTAGCTATTTCCGTCAATCAACAGAGGAGTTGTTTCAATATGAGGTACACCATACACCGGCTTCGATAAGTGTTTAATCTTGTGCATTCACCAACTTTCTGATGCTAGTGATCGAAAATTGACCTGGACACCCAATGCAATCGTTTTGTAGTTAATTTTATTCCTTTTTCTTCTCTATTCTCTCCTCATTTATTCATTCTCACTCTTCTTTTTCCCTCGACTATTTGCCAGTTAGCAGCATTGGAGACGCTTCCCCAGGGAGAAAGAGGGAGGAGGCAGAAAAGAAGTAGAGAGAAAGAAAAAAAAAAAGAGGGAAGAAAAGAAAGAAAAAAGATTGGGTGAGGAAGGAAGAAGTAACAGAGAGAGGGGGGTGGGAATTAAAAGAATACATATTGCAAAAGGTTGATTGGGTGACAAGTCGGCTACTGACAGTCAATGTCAAAAATTTTTTGACGGATGTACTTGTTTGAAACACTTACATAAGTTGTTGTACCTAAGTGGAACAAAGAAAAATTGTGTAACAAATTAAAATTTATTGATAGTTTATATCTCCAAATTCCTATTCTAGAACAAATATCACCAATCTAAATATGCTCTGTACAGAAAACATGAGAAAATGCACACAGAATTGAACTCACTAACCGAAAATACCAGGATTTATGTATCTGAAAAAAAATGAAATATCAGTCAGGATCGGCAACAATTTGTACACATTAATGTCACATATCAATGCAAACCGAAACTAATTTCTCCCCTCAATTGTTAAAACATTATGATGTATAACAACAAGCAGGAGCCATTAAGCGCTAATTTTAAAACTATTCAGAATAAGAACATGACCATGTCTTTTTTGATGCATTATCGAACATAGAACTATAAAAGTTTAACTATAATTTGCGAGTAGGATACTAAAGAAATGCAGTGGGCATTAGACGTTTCCGCAGCGATATGACCAAAGCATGTTATCAAGCATAACAAAACTCCTAGTCCAAGAGAGGTGTAAATGAACCTGCAAGTGCATGAAAAAAACTGAGAAATTTGGATGTAATCGATTTGTTGAAACTACCTAATGCAATATGAATGAAGAAGCACGATTATATGAATTGTCTGTTCATAAATATAACATATTCTTAACAAATAACCATATAACACATCTGCAAGAAATCCCTTGTATTATCAACAAAACTGAGAAGAAAAAATGCCCTTATCTTTGCCTAGTCCTGCTGATCCTATTAATTGGATTCTGGTTCATTAATTATCAGTTCATTAAATATAATTTAATCATTGAATTCCTCAATTCATAATCTTCAAAAACATGACGAAAAGTGACAATGTCAGCGAATTGATGAACAAATTTGGAACCAATCCATTAGTTGTCAAGGATGAGGATAGATATTTTTATTTTTTTTCGAAGAGTTCTATTGATTATGATATCAAGGGGTTGCTGTGCTATTTTAGAATTCTGAGATATTCATGTAAAGATGGAAATTATAGTGGGGACGATTGTTCAATTAGCTAAAATACTTCTTTTTTTGAATGCTCAAACGTAGATGATCAAAACAAAAAATTAGAAAAACAAAGACAGAATTTGTTTTAACTTGCCTGAGACTAGGAAGGTACAGAAGCACAGTTACTATGGCAAAGTAATAAATCCCAATATTATCAGTATGAATAAGAGAGAAGCAAAAAGAGTTGTAAACAACGATCTCTTATACTGTAAAATGGAATGTTGTCTTTAATGTGCAGTTGCATTATTGCATTTCTCTAGATTGGGGAGCAACTATACCATTTTTTATTTGGTATCCTTGTAATCACATTTCGATCATTTAAAGGTAATTTATAAACGGAAGGTTATTCATTCTGCATAACGCCTTAAATCAAATGTGATAACTGAAATTACATCTCCAACTGAAGGACTAAGCAGATACTATTTCTTCATGTTTAACGACTAAAACTCTGAACACAGCACCAAACAAACCAAGGGATCTTCCTGTGCTGTCACTCTGCTAAATTTTAGTAAAATTGCAGATTAAAGAAAAGAAAAAGAGGGATAGAGATATAAAGACAGTTCTCTAGTAAAGAGAGAAAGGCCTAAAGTTCTATTTCCAAAACAAAAGGGAAAGGAAAAGGAACAAAAATCAATTTTTCTTATTAAAATTTAACCTGACAAGGAGGCCCAGCAAGGTTTTTCTAGGTTAAGCACACAAAAATGACTTTAAATTCAGAGCTAGACACGTGCAAGAGGACATGCCTCAGACCCCAGCCGTTCGACTATCAGAAACTCTTTCTATCAAAGAACATCTAATTCTTCAAATGAACATCAAACAGATTGAACATCAAAAACTCCATTTGTAATTTCGTTTGTAAAGTCTCGATTATTCCCCGGACAACATTTAAAAAACATAAAGAATTGGACCTTAATAATCATTCTAAAACAAAATATGGCGAAGGATACAACGAACCATGGCAGCGTGGGATCTGCATGGATTTCGCGGTGCCAGACCCTCATCATCCAGAGGCCGTAGAGGATGAACGCCAACCCAACAACTCCGGCCACCGAGTTGACCATCTTCAGCATCGACTGCAGAAAGCTTCGGAGGATCCTACCCATCTCCGACGGAATAATCAATCCTATAGGAGAGACGAGGAGGAATCGAAGAAAGACGACGAAAATAAGGGGACATTCATTTCAGGAATAAATTCCTTTCAGCCCCTTATTTTATCATATTTTCAAAATGACTCTCATAGTTTCAAAATTATTTCAAGAGTTCATTTTTATTTTGTTTTTTTAGAGTAATTATAACTTATTATTTCGTAAACAATTCAATTTAATAATAAAACATAACTTTTGTTTTTCCACAGTGTGGCTGATTTACAAAGTGGAGAAATAGGAAGAGACTCGACAAGAAGGACGAGATGAAATAAATGCATGCAATTACTACAAACGTAATTGTGACAGGAGAACGTTAGCTGTCTGGTCGCTCGAATCCATTGGTTGGTCTAATAATTATGCTCTATTAGTAATATATAAAAAAAAAAGTGGAATTAGTGGTCCTCCTCGTTTGGCCCACCGAAAAAAAGGATAAATCATGAACCAAATATTAAACCGCATGAAAGAAGATCATTGGTAGCATGAGATTATGATTTTTCAAAAAATTGACCCTTCTTTTATTGAAGATTATCCCTGTGTGTTTATCATCTAGGCTAGCCCTAATCCTAACCTGTTAGTAATCAAGATTCTTATATTTGATGCCAAGTGGAAAGGATGCTATATGGATGTTGAATAGTAAATAATGAATTAATTTTTTATAAATGTAAGGGTATTATCTCTTTGTGTATTGATCACTAATTCTTAGGGTTAAAAATTCACTGTAATTTATTTCTTTTATAATGGTTTAAAAACAGATTGATAGAGACCATTAGATTAATATATTTTAATATTTTATACAATTATATTTATTGAGAAAACATTTCAAATCCTGCAGGACTGGCTGAGGCTTTTCGTGTTGGCCAGCAGTGCATGTGGATAGACTCGACCATTGATTACGCGGTTCCAAAAAATCTATCAACGATCTTAACCTTTAAAAGCCATTAAAATCATTAGTTAAATGAGCGAAGATTATTATTTATATTATATTTTTTATTTTAACATTTTTATTGACATAGAAAATTTTAAAAAAAAGATAGGAATTTATTTAAATTAACTATCTATCTATCTATCTATATATCTATATCCTTTTAAGGTATAAATAAATGAAAACTCGTATGGTTTGAAAATTTTATCTAATATTATTTTTTATAATTTTGTCTAATGATTGAATAGTATTTCAATTTTCCTCAGTAATATGCCTAATTCGTATCCAAGAGTCTCCAATCACTGATAATGCAAATTTAAAACTTTGATTTTTTTTTTCTTCTTCTTCTTTCCCCCTTGATTTTAGATGATTTTTTGGTTTTTGTGCGATCCTAATCTTCTCTATCGATCTCTTCCCTCGATCAAGGATCCGACTTCTAGTAACTTCAATTAATTGATTCGACGACCCATCTTGTTTACGACGGGAACAGGTAACATGCATGCATGGATCCTTATGCAATCTTCACTTACCTGCAATGAAGAAACATTGATCTTAACCTTTAAATAAAAATGCCTTTTGATGATTTATTCAGGAAAAGGGAGCAAACCTGAATGGTACGACACCTTTCTGTTCGCCATCTCGGACGACAGTAGTGTCACAGAACTCACCATTAAGCTAATGGACAGTGATAATTGCACAGTTCTCTGAGGAGAGCCATGGTGGATGGAAAGAATCCTCCTAAAAGAAGAAAGTGTTCACCTCATTCTACTACAATTTAAAGTGTGTTAGATCATATTCATCTCGATCCACATGGTAGCTAGTGATAAGAATTAGTGTCCTCCGCTTCATTAATCTATTATGAAGTTTTTTTTATATTTATCTATGTACTTTTTTAAAATAACGTATGTGATGTTTGGCCTATCCCTTGGTTTGTTAATGCTATGCTGTTATTATGTGATGCAATGTCAAACCGTTTCAGTAAAAAAAAAATGGACTTTTAGCAAAGTTAAAAAACAGAAATTCTTGAGCCTCAATTTTTGTCTAGAAATATATAAGTTTTCTAGACAAGGACAGTAATTTGAAATTTCATCTAGCAGAATTTATCAATTAAACCTAACAGTTACTAACCATGACCTGTATTAACATTTTCCATTTTATATTATGCCCAGCATGGAGTTTCATTTTCTAGACAGGTGCAAATTGCCTAAACATGGCAGCTGTTCTCAAAATAAGAAAGAAAAAAAGTTTAACAAGAATCTGAAAGCATTCATGATTAATCAAAGATGATAAATTACTGATGGAAAAGAATGGCTAGAAAAGATCATAATATTCAGGTAATATATTGTCAAGATTGAAATTATTTATCATCAGATATTATCGTGGCAGAAAATCTTGTTGGAAGCACTCTTGATGAAGCATATCCTTTCCCCAATCCCTGAAGTACAAATTGCTGAGCTGGAAGTCCATCTGCGAAAGATATTCATTTTATTTGTCGAACAGTTAGTGAAGTTGGAGCACTAGAAATTGAGTTCTTGTTGGTGGTCTTGTTGCTCCAGTTGCTCAAAATGTTTTTGAACCATGTCAGTATCCTCAAAGTCTGGAACATCATTTGTAAGCATCTTGATAGCAAACTTGAGGCATGGGTCCGACCAAGAGTTGTCAAATTCTGATGCATGGGTCTGAAACTGTTGTGAAGTAGAATCCGTGCTGCTATGTGTGTTTCTTTCAAGCTCAGCCCATGGTGCATGCTCTACAGATGGTGTGCCATTTTGTTGGTAGATACTTCCTCTATCCAAATTTGATTGAGCCGGTTGGTCCAAAACAGTATCTCCTTTTTCCTGATCTGCAGTAGATTCTGCACTATTATGCACGCTTCTTTCAAGCTCATATTGTGGTACAAGCTTTACAAATGGCGCATCTTTTTCCCCATAGAAACTTCCAATCGCTAGATCAGATTGTCCTGGTTGATCCAAAATAGAAGCTGTTTTTTCCTGCAGCTGACAAAAGGCATCTGATTTTGCCCTATGAGACTGTTCGACTACATCAGAATGAATCGTTTGATAGCACTTGAGGGCAGCTACTTGTTTGGATTCCTGATATTGCTCCTTGATCGCTTCAAAAGCCATGGAGGTCGTGGATCCCAACTCGTGAATTCTTCTACGCTTTATTGGCTGAGATATTTCTTCATTCGTCTTAAAATTTTTCAAAAATGCCAAGCTCCCATCTAAAGCTGACAGGTCTTCATTCTGCTGTTGTTGGAGAGAGAGTGAATGTGCTAGCTCTGCTGCTGTCATATGTACTTGCCACATTTGAACAGGAATATCAATCAAGCGATCATCAACTAGTTCAGAAAACTTCTGCACGGTCTTTTTCGGTTCATTTACTGTGCCAGATACCAATGTGCTAACGGAGAGTGATAGATTTTCTGTTGCTAATTCGGATGACCTTTCCTCTCCCAATTCTATTGCCTGAATTGGTAATGCACCTGCAAAGCAAGCTGGACTAAGCTCATTGACCAATCTAAGCTCCTCTGAATTTTCTCCATCCGAGCAATTGTAATATGAAGAACTAGCACAGCTAGTAGTATCAACTACCACACCTGCAAAGATCAGAGCAAAAAGTCAAAAGCTTTGAAATTTGCAATATAAATATGCTACCTTATCATAGAACTTGGAAAATTATCAACTAACAAATATTGATATATGGAGTTGGATCTGTCAACCCAAACTAAACAGATACAAAAATTGTTATTTGTGTAAATAAAGCTCCCCAATTTTCCAAGGATAACTGAATCTTACAGATGGGGAATCCCAAACTTATCGTTGTGTCCATACTGAGCCAATACTGTAATAATGTTTAGTCGAGAGTTTTTTTTTCCTCTTGTAGATTTCCTTAATGACTATGCCCCACAGAGCTAATGATACAAAGCACAAGCTAACAGACTAAAATATACATGACAAGTGGATCATTGCAATCATGAATTGTTTGTCATGAAAGACAAACAGTTGAAAATACTTCCTTATTTCTGAAAGCTGCAAAATTCATGTTGAAAATTCCTTACAATTGCCATTTGGTTTTCTCTATCAATACTCAAATTCATGACAATAAGAAAGAATCCCCTCGGTTACAAATATTTGAGGGCATGATTCAAACAAAAAGTCACTTTAAGATGGGGGAGAAATGAACCTTCTGGCCTGAAACTCGACTAACCTGCATTAGAAATTCAGTTGAACTTCAATAAATTAATAACGAACTCAGATCATTTTGATTTGAGAGACGCTTGTAATCCTTTCTACTGAAACATTCTTTTATGTTAAAAAGGTTAGCTTTCAGTCTATTGACGTTCACCTTGAGAAGACAAGCTTGATGAATGGTCTGATTTTCTCATATCTGCTATTGTCTTCACATGTAAGCCAGGACTATTATCTGAGAAATGACATATTTGTGGACCACTGTTTTCCTTTTCAAATATTTTGGATGACAGAACCTACAAAAAAATATCAATGAGAACACGCCACACAATCAAAACAACTTCAAGGGAAATGCAATATTACTAATAGCTTAACAACGAGAATGTCAGTTATAATACAAGCACACACAAAGTTTGCATTGTGCATTAAATAGTCAACATTAAATTTTAAAACTTTTGCCTATTAAAATCACCTTCTTTAATCTTAATCTCCGATCAATTTAAAAATCATGTTCTACTATTGTCCTAACAAATGTATAATTGTACATATTATTTGTTTTGAACGATTCTTAATAATGGAGCTTTATCAAACCAATTATTCTCTCTTTCCCATGCAAAGAATGGGCATTTACTAGTGTTAAAAGAATATCATATTGGTTATACACAGTATCATCACTAAACTAGAGTACCTTGTATTCTGAGGCGCCTTCCGTTGAATTGTTGATCTCCATTCTCCATTCATTTGCCAGGCTCTCTGAAGAAGTTGGAACCTGCACCATGTTGCAAGCTGAATTTTGTTATGACTTAGTTTTCCATGCTAACCAAATAGAATTTGTCTTTGAAAATCGAGCAGTCACAAAAGAAGTTTAAGAAGCAAACTTCACTGAAAGTGCTGCCATTCATTTGACTATGTTGATTAGTTGAACTAGTTTCATTGATGTAACTTGTTTTAATGCTGCTAACCTTTGGAGCGTTAAGATGCTGAAACAATTTGACTTTTGAATAGAATCTCAATCCAGTGGATGGATTATAATAGCTCTACAAGAGAAAAGTGAAATGTTACTTGCAGATAAAACAAAGCATTTGCAGACCATAAAATTGTTCAACTTTTTTTCACATATTGTTAAAATATTATAGATGTGTTCCTGTTATCATCTTCTTTATTATCATTGAGAGGTGGATGAATTACAATAATAGCTCAACAAGAAGAAATAGAAATGTTGATTATGGATGCTATGTTTGCTAAAAACAGAGCATTTCTAGACTGCAACTTAATTCAACCTATTTTTTCTCAAAAATTATCCAAGATGAATTCCTGATATCATCTTCCTTTTTGTTACAAAGAGGTGCTACTCCTACCTGTTCTGAATCAAGTACATGGATCTCAAAGGAAGGTTCTAATACTAGTAATATTCAATAAGGAACAATTACAAGCACAGGAATGGATTAGACAAGAAGTAATAATGTTACAATTTTTTGACCATAGTCAAAAATAAAAGTGACTAAAAATAACATGCATAAATAATCCAAAAGCTATTTAAATGAGGAAATAATCATTAAGAGTATTGGAATCAAAGTAAAATAATAATTTGAAACCTAAGTATCTATAGCACTTAAATCTAATACCTTTTTCTTCATTCCATGACACTTCCCACCAGTTTGTGTTCTGATGTCCACAAGCCAACCAGAAGGCAACCAATCAGGTGCACCTTTCTCTGTTACATTTTGGCTCTGTATATGGATAAAGTTTGTAAGAATCTATCATCAAATAACAAAACTCACATTAGCTTATATTTTATTGTGTTCTAAAAATGTCGGTTACATATGCAGGAAGTGCCAACATCCAAATCGGTATTGACTTTGAATGCTGTTGGTGGTCTGAGTTCAAATGACCAAAACTACATTGAGTTTTAACAGCAGTATTAACAGAGTCAGTATTGAAATAGAAGTAAAGAAAAGCAAAATGTTCAGTTAGCAAACAGCAATATTAACATAGGCATTCACATGTCTATATTCTGCCATATTCAGCCAGATAGTCAATATATGCAGTTGAAACAGATCACGGTGTCAACATATATGAAAAAATGTACCCTGAACCTTGATTAGGCTAGGATGACAAAGAATATATATAGAAGAATCTAACTCCATCCTTATTCTTTAAGACAATCTTCCTCATGTGAATATTAGATTGAATTCAAACTTGTGGACAATTTCAATCAAAGATGGACTTTGAAGTTCCAGTCGTCTTCCATTTTAGCTAAGTTTTGTTGTTCATGACTAAACAGGTTAAGTCATGCAAAAACAATTATTCTATTTCCATGTTTAACATGTTGCATTTCCAAGAAACATCATGCATTCAACTAAAACAACAAACTAAATTTTTTCATGTTGGTTACAATTTTTTTTCTTATTAATTTACCATATAGATGATCATAGTTTAGTTTTTAGCATAGAAAATGAATATGAAAAATCACCCTGACTTAATTGTTCAAGAATAGTAGAGATATGGTTTGAAAGAAACAAGAGGCTCTTGCGAAGTCTTTATAATAAAATATCAATGTGCGAGAAAATGTGCCCTCCTCCATCTCTTTTAGTAAAAGAGAATGAGTTAGGTATTCATTTTCACAAATGTCACCCCTCAAAATGTAAACAAACTTTTACTTTTGTGGAAATGAGCTCCCAATGGGCACAAGCCCCACTGCTAATTACATCAAAAAGACCAGAAACTTTCAAAAAAAAGAGTCAAAATAATGCTATAAATAAAAAATTACATTAAATTTGTTTAAAATATGTATTTCATTAATAATAAATAATAAAATCACAATACGTAATAAATATATATATCTTATTGTTATAGATTACAATGCAATCTTTTGATTGAATTTTTAATGCATAATTGAAAGTGATCTAAACAAACTTTGAGAAATTATTTTCAGATAAGTATACAATATATGGAACCCGACCTATCTGCTTTCCTTTTAAGACTACACCTATCCTAGGACTAGTTGGCTTCAAATATACATCTTTTAGTTCATTAACCATCTTTCAAGTTGTGGAGCAGCATCAATTTGGTCAGTGTGATATTTTATCAGCCTTGGACTTTGCATTTTCTTAATTGGTGCATGTAATCATTTGCTAGGCCCATAAGTTTTATTATCAGTTGACTTAGTTTCAAGATTTTCATTGCTCTCAAATTTTGTATCTCCTTGTCTACGGCTTAATGGCTCTTTGTTCATGAATATTTTTGGTCAATAAATAACAATAAGCATCCTTCGTGGACAGAAATTCATATCCCCAGTGGTCGAGT
Source organism: Alpinia galanga (assembly GCA_037177395.1). Taxonomy (NCBI): domain Eukaryota; kingdom Viridiplantae; phylum Streptophyta; class Magnoliopsida; order Zingiberales; family Zingiberaceae; genus Alpinia; species Alpinia galanga. The sequence goes on from JBAMHZ010000072.1 coordinate 641,585, forward strand.
CAATGTACACCTGTAGGAAAATTTACACTTGAAAGATAATAAAACCACTCTGCAGATATATTATTCAATAGCTACATAAAGATGCAAGGAAAAAGAAAATAATATCATCTCATGAAGAACTCTGAAAACTGGCAAATAAAATGAGGAAAGGAAAATGAAAGCAGAAGAAGAAATCTTTATGTAGAACTGTGTACAGGATCAACAAAAAGATTTATTCAGCATTTTGAATTTATTATTGATTGTTCATCCAAGAAGGAAAGAGTTTGATTTCTGTCCATGAAGGAATAGATGGTTGTCACTTTTTTTTCCATGCATAACAAAACTTGTTATTGAAAATTCTTGTTGTAATGTAAACATATTAATTACTATAAGAGTAGTTTATAAAGGAGAAAATGCAGAGAAAAGTGTTGCCATTGATGAATATATGAGCTCACATGCAATTCCCTTCCTTCGGTTATTGACTCCAATGAATTTCTTTTCTTGGGTTTAACAACACAATGATGAATATCTTCAGTTAGTATATAACGATGAGCATCCATCAAGGATCGAAACTCATATCCACTTTTTGGATCGATGTGCACCTGTAATAAAAAGTACAAAAATGAAACTCCCATCCAACAATGAGATTATCCAAACAAAACTATCTAGCAATTTGAATGAGGATAAACTTATTATGCAAGCATGAAATGACTAAACAAGACAGATAGCTATAGCTACACAGTGGTGCATGAGAAAAAAATTAATACCAACATCACGTATGTAAGGAGAAGAAATAGAAGAAAAACCAACAGTATTTGACAACTATTTGGGGTCACATGAATGGATCTTATCTCCATGTAAGGAGAAGAAATAAGAATGCAAAAATGTGAGAATAGAGAATTGGGAATGAATCTTAGTTCAAATATAGTATGATGTTTTCACATTTTACTATCAACTATTCATTCAGCATAAGGAATTAACCATGGGCACCAAGATATATATACTACCTTGTAGCTTGAACAACCTTGCCTTGAGTATCTGATTTCAGAAACCCATCCATCAGGCAAGCCTTTTAAACGTGATTGAATTAATTCCTGCACAATGATGGATGTTAAATTACAGTGTCACTTGCATAACAAGATTTATTTTTAAAATTTCAGATGCAATGTGAATAGAGATAGATATTATAGATTAGTTTGAAAGCAGAAAACAAACATTAAGGAAGGTGCTATCTTCAGTGCTTCTCTCATGAGTGGTTGATGCAGTCGTGGTCTTGATGTCAGTTGAAAGTATGTTCCCGACCTCTCCAATCATAGGAATTTTGAATTTTGAAGCACCAAGATTAACTTCTGGAGAGAGGTTGGGTAAGGATGAAGCATTGAGAGATGTGTTGTGATTGATGCTTCTCTCTTGATTTGTTGGGAAGCTGGTATTATCAATGTAGCTTGAAGTGATAGTCCCCCTCTCTTCAATTGCAAGAATTAGTGGGTCTCGAGCATCAAGATGCTGAAGTAAGTCTACTTCTGAATAAAATTCAGCTCCAGTGAATGGATTCAAATAACACTGCTTGAGGAGAAAATTCAATGAATGTCCTTATTTTCATATGTAACTTGTTACGGCAGTAGCAAATTTAAAATGTTAACATAACCCAGTCAAAGTATTCAACTCAGACAACAATCTATCTATTGTCAGGATGGTTTTAAATTTTTGCCTTATCATTTACTACTTAGATAAAATATCCGAATTTTAATTTTAGAATATCAAAATCAACTCAATTTAACTTTGATAAATTAAAATGACAAAATTAACAAAATCCTAAATTATTTTTTCAATGAATTAATAGATGAGAGAAATTTATCATTGGATTGTTCAACGACAGTGGACAAATGATTGAAGAAATAAGAGGCTACAAAAAAAGTTAGCAACTCTATTCCAGGCAACAAGGATCATGGCAGCTCAGGCGAACTCATATTTAAAAATATCAGAATTTTTTTCTAATACAGGTAATTATGAAATAACTTGCAGAAATGATTTCATATCTATCTATCATGCTTAAATCTTATGTCTTTTTTTTTTTTTTTTTGCCTTCAATGACATTTCCAACCGATTTGAGATGAGTTCTCCACAATTAAACCAGAAGACAAAATATCAATTTGCATTCTCTTTCCTCTTTTACAAACTAGCTGTGCTTCGGTAAAGTATGTTATAATCTACAAATGCATATCTAAGTTAAAGATATTGCTTTGTGTTCTTTGGAAAACAGATGTAATAAAGACTAATTTAAAATAGAGTTAACGTGCAAGAATAAAGGAACACAGTTCGTGTATAAAACTCTATAAAATATCATTTCAATTTTTTATTTCATTCATGATTAAATGCATTACTACATTACTAGAAACAATAGAAAAATTTACAGCCATAGATGCAACTGAAATCAAATGTTTGTTCATGTTCAGAAAGTGATAATTGTTTTACAGCTGAATCCTGTTCCTATAAAAAATTTGTCATTAAATCGTGGCACTTCACCTGTTTCATGTAATGAAAGAACAGCTTCAATTTCTATCATTGTGTAACTGAAAAAGGGGCTCCGAACATAATGAAAGTGGAATTCGAACGAAATCAGAATTCCAAATTTTGAAAACCAAACTAATACTAGGGCAATGAAAAGGATCCGAGAAACCAAAAAAGCAAAAAAAAAAAAAAAAACTGACGACGGAAACTGCTGATTCCAATAAATAACCCAAGAAAGAGAGAGCTCAAACAAGAAAAAAAGAAAATACAGAGAGACCCGAACTCGATCTGCCGATTGCTTCTCTCCTTCCCCATCGTACCGGCCTGCCGCAACAACCCTCCCTCGACCAGAGAAAGCTGCGGCCTCATCCCATTCGTCATTCATGGAATAAAACCCTTTTCCGGCAGCCTCTCAGCTGAGTCGTCCTCCCTCTCCGTCTCGCACGGAGCCGTCGAGACACGGCGAGCGTTTGTAACTCCGGGGCTTATATATGGCCGAGAGGTCGAGAGACCGATCCATCGATATGCATCAAGATGCGTTCTTAAAAGAGATCCAACGGCTAATAAGCGCGAACCCGCTCTATACTGGCGCCGTACGATTCGCAAGTTAATTCCGAAACCATCAATTACAGTTTTGCCATCCTTCAATGCTGCTGTCACGTGCAGAGGAAGGCGAACGTGCAATCTCTCTCTCTCTCTTCCTTCTCAATTTTAAGATGTAATCTAGGAAGAAAATAATTTGTCAATTCCAAAAACGGTATTTTAGCTCTAATTAAATCTCAATTATTTTGAAAATAAAAGGAAACCGATGAGTTCAACAATCTATCGACCAGCCAATTTTGAATTTTTATAGTATGAAATTTTATTATAAAGAAAATATCTGCGTTTATTTGGATGCAAATAAGAGAGAGAGAGAAAAAATCAGAGGGAAAACAATAATTATATTGATTTCCTAAATTTATGTAGAGTAGACTTCTATCAATCTTCATGTAAATTATTGTGCATTCATCTCAATCATGATGATTGTATCATGTAAAAACAAATTGTGTATTTTGAACCACAACGTCTCTCTTTATGCTTTTGGAAGCATTGTTGGGCAGAAGAATCATTCATAGATGAAAACAGCTAGTGGATGTTTTTCTTCCTGAAAGCGTTCATTTCTTGATTCAGTCAAATTTAAGCTTCTGGAATGCAATTTCCTTCAGCTACAACAGAGTTTCCTAGACTGTAATGTAACTACATTTGAAAGGGGAAAAAAACTGGACTAAAATTCCCCTAATTAGCGACACAATTACAGTTGAAAATGTCTGGCAAAGATTATTTCATGATCAGCGTTGAGCAGTCCTCCCCTTCTTTGCAAATCAAATGGACGGCATGAATGGAGTGCATGCAGAAACAATGATTAGCCCTGCTCTCAGAATGGGTTGCTTATTTTGAGCTTGAGATTATTGAATCATCAAATTAACAATTCAGTGCCAGCATCTCCAAATGGATGGTTGGTCCTGGTGTTAGTGAGGTGTTGTTACAGCAGTTAATGAGATTCAATCCGATTGGTCTCAGTCGCCGTCTTTTCTGGTGGCTTGCTTTTACCTTTGCTGTTTCTTTGTGTCTTGCTTGCTGCAATGTGCAATCTCGCATAGAGAGGCCTTGGTGCCCTTGTTTTTCTGTCAAATCCTCTCACACAAACAAATCCTGCAAAAAAATTTGCATCCATTAGAAGGTAAAGGTAAACTGTAGCTTTCAGAATTTAACATGCAGTATTGATACAATCAAGGAAACAATATCGCTTCATCCATCAACCATTTCTTAGTTAAGGTTTGAAAAAAAAGAAATAGAATCCTCGTTGCTACTATACGGCTAATTATGCTGCCTTTCCAGGTAATTTGTAATAGAGGAATGAATTCATTCTGGTAGGATGTGAACTATGATGAATGTGTGAAGATTAGGTTGAGACAACATAGAACAATTTGTTTCACAATTAGTCTGGAACAGTGCTACAGATCATCAAATACAGTTAGCATAATAATGGAAATCTAGGATTAATGCCACGAATCTAAGAGATTGGATGCAAGTGCTAAAATATGATGACAAAGACTTCCAAATGCTGTAAATCACTGTTCAAATTACAACTTACAACCTAAATAGAAATCCTATAATATCCACTGAGAAAGAACTCCCATAGGCGGCGACAACAATAGCCAAACTTTATCCCGTTGAATAGGGTTGGTTATATGAATCTTTCTACGTCATTGGACTCTATCTCCTACTATATAATCATTTATACTTAAATTTTATCCTTTTTATTGTTAACCAAGTCTTTTTTAGTTCTCCTCTTCCTCGTTTGATGCGTGTATTTGTCATAATTTTACATCATCTAACTGACATTCTTTCAAATGCTCTCATTTCTTATTTTATCTATCCTCGTGCATCTACACATCCATCTTAACATCCTCATCCCTGCAACTCTTATATTCTGCTCATATGCTCGAGTCATATTCTTGTTAGAAGTGTAAATGAAAA
>JBAMHZ010000072.1:649169-661192 GCA_037177395.1 Alpinia galanga
TGTTACTCAACCGACTGGTGCCGAGAGCTCCTGACTCGGCTAACTGATGCCGAGTCCGTTGCCAATAGCTCTAACTCGGCCAACTTCTCGTTTACTCGGCCGACTTCCCAGTAAGCCGCAACAGCAACGTCTCAGCAGAAGTTGTCCATTTCTCCACTGCTTACTACGTCCAAGTCTGACCAAAAGCAACAGAATTAACAATTCCAACAATCAATGTCATATAATATAGCAAGTCTAATCGTCGTTTATAAAACTTCCCTTTAATTTTGAGGTATTTTACGATCCTATAACACCCGACACTCTCCTCCATTTCAATAATTCTACTTGTATTCTATGTAAGATATCTTTCTCAATCTCTCTATCATCTTGCAAAAATGATCCTAAATACTTAAAGCTCTTAGTTCCAGATAACTCGTCATCTCTTATCTTAACACTTGTCCCATTACGTCAAATATTGCTAAACTTAAATTTCATATATTCGATCTTTACTCTATTAAGCCTAAAACATTTTACTTCTAGTGTTTCCTACTAAATTCTAGTTTAACATTTACTCCATCACATATCTCATCCACCAATATAATATCATCTGCAAATAACATGCACCATGGTACTGTGTCTTGATTGTCGATAGTGAATTCGTTCATGATTAGTGTAAAAAGATAGGAACTTAGAGTTGATTTTTGATGTAACTCTATCTTTATTGAAAAATGTTTAAGTTAATTCGCTTAAGTCTTCAATCTTATCGTTATTTTCTCATACATATCCTTAAGTAGTTCAATATATATTACACTAATACCCCTCGATAGCATCAAACATAGACAAAGCATCAAAATTGTTAAATCTAATGACTCCAATAGCCACCCAATTTTCAAGCACAAAGATACTTTAGGATGGAACCAAGTGCCTATTTGCCTCACAGAAAACTTTTATAAAAAAATCAAGGAAAACTTTTATGAGAAAAATTAATTGTTTTTCCTTGTTTGGCTGTGAGACAATAAAAATATTTTTGTGTTTTTTCTTTCCCTATCAATCTTGTCGTGTTGAACCTACTTCAATCCACACATGATTAGTTGGATCAAGCTATGCCTGTTTGATTCGCAGCTACTCCACCAGATCAAGCTTTGCCTTTGATTGTCACCTCCACTGAATTGAGAAAAGGGGCAACTTGATCCCTGCTGCTTTGCCTCAAAGGGACTTGCAAGAGGGCACCAAGAACTCCGTCTCAAGGGTGCCCCACCAGACCCTAGTAAAATAGTAGCTTGATCCACACCTGCATTGCTTCGAGGGAGCCTCATGAACGAGCAAAGGGGTAGCTCGGTATGCACCTAACCCCTTTTGAGGAAGCTTCCAAAAGGGTGTCTAGAGCTCCACCTCAAGGGATATCCATCTGCCTTGTCAAGCTCAGCCTGATGTGGGCACTAGGAACTAACAAAGGGGCCAAAAGAGTGGGCAGAGAGGGCTGTCGAAGGCATTAGAGGAGGATGCAGAGGGCTGTATAAGGAGGCATAGGTAGTGGCTGAGTGAAGGGGGCTGTCAGAAGTGTCAAAGGGGGCAGTGCCCACTGTTTGAGTGGAAGAAAATGATTTTGGATTGCAAAATTTATGAACCATGATTTTGCATGCACCAAACGTTGAAAAATCAAAAAAAAAAATCCAGAAAATATTTTCCACATCACAAACAGACTCTAACTCCTAATTCCTAGCTTTTTTTTTTAGTTCATAAAGGTCTATTCACTAATATCTAGAAGTTGTGCGTAGTGATCATTATCACGGTAAAAGTATCATTATATTTATCCAAGTTACATTTCTGTTATCTGTGCTTGGTTGTCTTGTTGTCTTCAGTATGCTGTGCAGAAACCTAGCATTCACTTCAAAACTCAAATTGTTATCAAAGCAATGAATACAACAATTAACGATTATCACCATATACCTCTCCAAAAGCAAAGTTGTATCTCCTCAGTGGTTAGACCTGAAAAGCATGGGTCAATATGAGAAACTATCAGAACGCCTCTCAGTTTCAAGACCATGAAATAGATTCTACATTTATACCCTTAAATATTGATGGTACTGATGTTCCAAAGTATACTGTCCTCCTAGGCAGATTCCATATCAAGTCCCTGGGTACATCGATTGGGTTCCGGCTTGTCTCATGATCTGCAAAGACCTGCATCAATGCAAACAGTGATGGTAGAAAAAACAAAGGCAGGCCACCTGTTCCTAGGGACAATACTATTTTCATATAATAGTTTTATTCCTAAAGGACATCAATCAATAGCCAATACCATAATCAGATAAGTTTAATCACCTCATTGACTTGGAAATAGGTTCCGTTGAGTGGAAAAGATCCTCTCATAGCTGTTCGACATGGAATCTGTTTGCGGAAAATTTTAAGAGAAACAATCTGACGTCAGTATTGAAAATTTACACATTCTCCTTTATTTCATTGTTTTATTTTTCTTTAATTTTGTGTACACTCATGAGAAAGGAAAAGAAATGGCATAGATTGAGAAAGTAGTAATCAAAAGAAATGAAGGGAAGAAAAATACATGAGGGGAAATGGAAGGAAATGCTAAGTTGTATACCAAAACTTCCTAAACCACCCAATTTCCTTTACTCCAAACTTCCCTCTGAATATTTGTTTTTATTCCTTCAATCAAAACTCCTTTCTCTCTCCAAGAAGGCACTCAATATTAGTGTTTGTCAATAATTCCTTTGAAAATAATTCAAAACTGATAAATAGTTAAAAATCCTACCAAAATTGTTCCTCTGACAATCTGTGCTTGTGATTCTCGCCTACTACTGCAGGCAAAGCATGTTGCCATGTTGCAAAATACACCTGTTTCTTGTGTGTTACAAGATGCTTGTGGTGGTTCCATAGATTGTGCAGTTTCACCTAACCAGATTCCCAACAATTTCAAAAGGATCAAGCTAATTTCAGATTAGAGTTTACAATCAATAGAGTATAATGAGTACTTGCCTGGAGTCCATATAGCCAGTAGATACGAAGAAGGATCATCTGTCGCTCTTGCATCCAACTATAACATATCACGTACATAATATTAATAGCTGAAGATTACAATAAAGGATTGTCATAAATATCATTTACAAGGGAACTTACCCCTTCTAAGAGAGGGTGTGAGTCTGGAAGTTCATATCTGTATTGAAGACAACTAGATAAGTTTGCTTCACTTGAAATAAACATATAACTTCATAGAAACAAATGACTAAGGAAATCAAGACTATCTTTTGAAAACTCTGGACAAATTCAGCCTTGAATTCTTACACATGATGCTCTGTTCGTAGGCGGCTCACATTCTTGAGTTTGGGCATGGGAATTGAAGCAGTCTCTGGACTGACAGAGACCAAAGCCTTTGACATGTCAACATCTTGAATCTCCATGTTGTTTGCTTGCATATAATTTTGTAAGTTGTGCGTGAATTCTTCAATATTTAATTTAATCACAGGAATTTCATCTGGATCCTCATAAAATGCATCCTCGATTGCACGTTCTTCTATTTGAACACATTCAGCTTCTGGTGTTGCAGGTTCCTCAATGATAGGTATGCAGTTTTCTGAGACAGTTATGGCGTGTAAGTCACTAATTCCCTCAATCTGATATACAGGTCTTGAACTGAAAATTTGTTCATTGTTGGTTTCAGTCACAGACACGTGCAATAAGCTTTTTTCTTCTGGACCAGGGAGTGTCAATCTAGCACTGCAATAAGGATCATACATTAATAGTGTAAAAGTTATGAAAATTGTAGTGATCTTATGTATAAGGAGTATACATATATGACATGTATATATAGAACGTTAATAATGTTATTTTAATAATATATCTTATGTTTTGTTATTCTGATAATTTATTCTGATTAACAGATTATGTTTTATTTATCCTACCGAACTTCAAATTTTAGTTAACAATGATTCTTCTAACTGCATGCATTAGTTCTTAATGAAACTATTTTCCAATATTTACATGTATGGATGCACATAATGCACCACTATATTGTATCCTCTTACTCCATCTTTACTCTTAATTGCTTGTATCTTTTATTGGATCCCTACAATTTATTATATAACTACTTTGTCCATGACTCAGAGAAAATTTATTCAAATGCAGCGGTGACCCTAGTTGCATTAATGTTGATTTCCAAAATCTAAAGATTGTCACAGTAAGTCAATTGCAAAGGAGGGCAAGTTTGTATGGAGTAGGTTATTCCCCACGATTAGCTATGGTTTATGCAATAAACGTTATGATGACTTATGTTTAGATTTTCTTAAGGTATTTTAGGTGCTATTATATTTCATTTCATTCCCATATGGCTAGGAGCCTAGGATAAAAGGTAATTCGGTGCACTAAGCTCCCGCCAATGTGGAATTCCGGAGAAAGATTGGACCACATTAGATCTCTTGTATACAATCTTTACCCTGCATTACAAGAGGTTATTTCGATGACTCGAATCCATGATCACAAGATCACATAATAATAATTTTAATTTTACTATTGCACCAAGGCTCCCCTTTACTAGGACTAGGAGCCTAGAAGAGCATACTAAAATACATCTAAGGAGTGAGATATTAATATGCTTGTTTCTTTGTTGTGTGTGACAGTTATTTACTTAAAATTATAAATCTCTCTTTTAGGTGTTTGTGCGCCACTATGGCAAGCAGTAGATGTTATTCCAGTAGCAAACCTGGCAAATGCACTAGCAAAGTGTTTGCATTCTCCTCTCATTGGGCATGCATTGCAGTTCGGCTTGCTTTTCGTACAAAAGACCTGCACAAAACTTGTTCTATTAATACATGTATCTGAAATAATAAATCTGAAAAACAATGAATATGTAGTTCCTCAAAACTAATTCACCAGTATTACCTTTCCAAAAGTAATCATTTGGTAATGTAACTCATATCTGCATATTATGTACACAGATTTTATTACGAAACATTAATAATGAATCTGGGACTTCTACTGATGCAAATATGGCAAATGGAGCTTGTTAAATTCCAGAATATAATTTGTTTGACAGTTTCTGGTGATTTTCTTTTTTTTTTTTGGAATAAGGTTTATGAACTTACAGAGTCCGCTGGTCAAGTTTACAGAGTCGCGGCCAAAGGTACTTTTGAACTGTCTCTAGAATGGGGTAGCTTTCAAAAAAAAAGGGGGTAAGGACTCTCTTGATAAGTCAAATGACTGCCATCAAAAATAAACATAAACATACAGCTCTAGCAGATGCAACTGGAGGGACTCAGGCAAAGGTTGTAGTGGTACCCATCCCAATCTGACAGCTATGCGACCAACATTTGTATCAACCTGTAAAAAAGGAGAGCTTAAGAAGGCATTTGTCTGCTAAACACTGACTAGCACATGAAAGTAGAAAACTTACAGGAAAAGCTAGATGATGAAGTGTCAAAAGCCGCACGCATTCAACACTCTTTAGTCCTAGTCCTCGTATGCTTAAGAGGTAATTCCTGATAATACCAAAAGGTTACAGTATCAGTAACAATGCTTGGAGTATAAAATAATGCACTATCCTAACAAGATCCACAAAGTTGTAAAGTAGTTGGCATAATGCCATTGACCAATTATTCTTAATTCATTTATATAAAGTTATTTTGCAGACAATACTACCAATTTTAGCTTCCAGGCCATTGATTTTAGCAAATTGCTTGCTTAGCCTAATACTTGACTTCATCTAGCCACTTAGTACTCTTGTCGCTCATTAACCATTGTCAAAAGTTAGGCTCTTCGTTAAAATAGCACTACTCGTGGATTGGACTTAGGATGAACAGATAAATGATTGTAGGCTCTGTAATTTCTCTCATCATTCACTAGTATTCATCTGTACACTGAAAATTATCAAAATTGCAGGTAAAGCATTATGAAATAAATGAATAAATGCTGTCTGGAAAATGACAAAATATTAGCATGTTTCAGATGGTAATGTGGCAGTATGGTAGAACAAGCACCATCATAGGCGTTTCTACTATTCTTACTTGGCTTTGTCAGGTTCAATTTGCCTTAACCACTCGAGGTCAATGCTTCCGTGATCTCTGACCAGTCTATTTAGAAATTCCTACATACAAGAGAAAGCATCATAAATAAGCAGGTGATATTTGGTGGTAAATAAGAAATATCTCATAAATTGTTTTGTCTGACGTGCCTTTATCCTCTCAGCCAGCAAGTTGTTCATTCCCCTCTCTCTAATGGTCTCTGATATTTCACTCACATCAGCAGATCTTACTGCTTCCCAGTCAACTGAATCCATTTTATCCAGGTCTCTCTCCCTTTTAGTTCCATCACGACATACCTCTTTCCGCAAACTTTCCCAGTCATAGGCCTTCTTTCTTTCATTACCAATCTTCCCTTTAACTTTATTTTTTTCTGTTTCATCTGATGCCTTATTTGAAATGAGAACATCATCATCCTTAAAGTCTAATTGGGATTTTTGCAATAGATCCTTGTTATCATGCAAGACTTGGGATTTTTGCAGGGTTTCATAATGTTGCTTTTGAAGTTCAAATTCAATAATTTGTTTGGTACTCTGATTTTCACAAATTATTATTTCCTCTCGCTGGAGTTTGATTGAACAATTTTCTGATACAAGTGAGCATCCCTGGGAAATGGATTGACCTTGCAAGCCTTCATTTAGTTCTTTTCGGACGCCAGTAGGGTAGTAATATTGCTTTCTGAGGCAAGATTCTGCTTCTGCACTAGAGAGAGGTTGTAGAGAAATTTTGCATGCGTCTGGAAATAAACCAATTGCGGTACGAATTCCAGGAACTGCTTCCAAATTCTGTGTGTATATCACTCCAGTAACTTTGTCTGCTGAATGCTCATGGGGTGAACTTAATTTCTCAATTGTGTTTGCCTTTTTCATTTCTGACAGATCTGAATCAGGCTGAGACATGCTTCTCTTAGTTTGTGCATTGAGATGCCCCATGACTGTTAATCCTGAACTTGAACAATCATCGAATAGATGTGGCAATGGAAGTGCAGCAGAACATGTCTCAGCACGCTTTGTATCTTGACCATTAATATTAAGTGTTAAAATGGATGGATTATTACTTCTGAGATTGCCTGATACATCCAAGACATAGTTCAAAAGCCCAGTGAATGAAGTTACCTTGTCAAAACTACAACACAAACTTTGCATTGTTAAATCTTCTTCACTAATGTTTGACAAGGAATTTAACCCAATGTGATCAATTATCTGAACTGCATTTTCAGAAGAGTCTTGGGATGAAACAACAGAGTTTTGGGATGAACCAACATCCTCGATTGCCCATCTGCCTTCAGCCTCTGCTACACATCCTATCCGAGTGTCTGGGGTGCCTGACTCTCTATCTGGTGAACTGACACCCATTCCATTTTCCTTTGAGCCTGTATAGTTAACTTTAGCACAGTCATATACCATGCAAGCAGTACTATCGATAACAAATAATTCATTATTATTTGTAGTTTCATTCCCACCAGCTACTAAAGATCTTGTGCCTTGCAATTGTCTTTCCACTGTCTGTCGGTGCATTTTGCTTATGCCATCAAGGCATATTATGCTAGTATCTTCATGTTTGGCACATATATCACTGTATTTTGAATTCGTGCATCGTGACTTTAGAGGGAATTTTGCAGCAAGTGCCATGAAGGCAGAGCTGTGAAGATTAATATGATCATCAAAGTGCAAGAAGTTGAGCTCTAGAGAAAACAGGTTTCATTCTCTAATTTCATTTGTGTATTAGAATTACCATCCACTATAGATATTTTCTGGAAATTCATTTTTCCCTACTTCAGTCAGTTTTGGGGGGAAAATGCATAATATTGTTTAGCCATTAGACTTCCAAGATTCCTCTTGGTTTGGCTACCAAGACAAATTTTGTTAGATTAACTAACAAATTGGACTTGCAGGCAAATTAAACAGGAAAATAGAAAACAATTTGGCAATTAAGATTTGCCTTGTGGCTAAAGTATGGCTACCGCATGATGATCAATGTTAGTAGTGCTCATAGCATATGGGCTGGGTCACAAACCAAAAAGAAAAGGGATTAGACTAACATCTTCAGCAATATATGGTGTTGGTGGTGCAATTTTTGTTGTTGTTGTTGTTGTTGAATGAATTCTATTTTGTTTTACCTTGAAAGATGATCTGAAACATTTTGAGTCAGAAAAACACCAACAACCGAATCCACAACTGAACCTTTCCACTTAGTGAAACGTCTGTCCCCTATAAAAGAAACATCAGAAGTAAAAGAAAAACATAGGAAATAAAGTATTAAAGGAGTCATGGTTAGATTATGGTACAAACATGATAAATAAAGAGAACATTTGACATTATCGACTGTTTGATATAGCACAGATATGATAGATAAAGGGTACAGTTTATTGACTATATTATCTGTTCTGCACAATGTCTCCCTTTCATTTTTCACATATTTATGATGCTGATCTTCGCTGTCAAACCCAAGAAAGCACAGATTTTCACCAAATAATTCAATTAATGTTGAAAAGAGCTTGCATTTTTTCACAAAGATACAAGAGCACATCCTAGTCATCATACAAGAAGCCTCGACTGATGATTATGGGCTAAAATAGTGAATATTAGTCCATGTAAAAACAAATAACATATATCATGTGGAACACTCTAAATCCAAAGAATTTCAATGTTTAATAAACTTTTAAAATTTGTCATTGTGCTGCACAATTTAATATTCTTATATTATCTTTGTAATTCTGCAAGACACCTATGTCAATATGACAAACAACCAATACACCAGGACAAGATGCATGCCGTTGAAAATAAATTTGATCACTGAACTCATACCATTCAAACTGATGTCTATATGCAGAAGCATGTCATTGAAAAAATAAATAAATAAAACATTAATAACCCAACAGTAGTGAATAGTTAATGTGAGAAAGTTACCTTGGACAAGATGCATTCGAGCAATGAATGAATCTACACGCCCACGAAAAACTTGCCTTTCTTCTTCCCACCACTTTTCTTTTTCAGCATTTGTTCCCTGATCACTGTCACCCCCTTCCTTTCCCATTAGAAGATTCCAGACCCTCTTTGTCTCATGATCTAGATCAACCTTGGGTCGAGGGCGCCGTTTCTTAGTGAGATCAAATGGTCCCTCATATGGAATAATAACACCATCTCCAACAAAAGGAACAATAGCATTTTGTATATTAGTAGGAACAATAGCATTTTGTATATTAGTTGGATCAAACTCAAAAACTCTAAGATCTTTCAACCTACAAGTGACATCATCCAGCAAATTTGTATATGGTAATATCACATCTGAACATAAACTATCTATACTCACAAGATTGGAACCCTGCTTACTGAAGTCCCTTGTAGAAAATATGGGTAACTCCATAGTCTTTTGACCTGGACAACACTCAAAAGGTATCAACACTCCAGAAGTCGCCTTTTGGCCTTGCAAATCCACATTATTTGTGTCTGTCATGTGAATTACATTCTGAGCATCTTTATTCTTCCTGCTTCGTTTTCTTTTCATTTTGACTTGGTTTAAAGTGCAAGCTCTAATCTCAGGATTGTCACTAAGTCTCTCCTTAGTTCCAAGTATTTGAGGAGTTGACAAGTTGTTATGCACCAAAGCATTCAATCTTCCATGCCCTTTTCCAGGTTTCATCATATTGTTATTCTCCGCCACAGAAGATGCATAAGTTACATAATGTGGATTGAAATTCAGCTCTGATCTTGTTACCCTGTTGCCTTCAGAGTTTAGCTGATTTTTAAGGTGAAATAAGTTTCTCACATAAGCCACAGATAAATTTATAGATGCATCCAAGGTCATACATGGCAAGGAAGAAGCAGCAGATGATGCAAATTTGTTCCCATTCTCTGCTCTCTGGTTATCAAAACAATGAGATAGATTTGAATCATTGTGACTTAGACCCTTAAATTCAACAAGTTTCTCACCATCATTGGAGGTATGAGCATGTTCCTCACGCATATGGTCAGTTCTTTTCTTCTTCTGGTGCAAATTTGATGCTTGCTGTGAATCCACGTTTCGAGTGATGTTAAGGAACTTTTTCCTAGCTAGCTTTTTCAAATTTTCCCTTCTAGTAGGCCGAGGAGGTGTACGCAGATTTTCTGGCAGTGTTGTACACCTATTGTGAATTTGGTCAATTCTCGTTGTTTCAACTCCACCAGGTTGAGGATTTGGCATTAGAGTTAAATTCTTGTGATCATTTGGCAGATAATCTATAGAGCTGTTGAGGCTAAATGGAATTACCGATGCTAAGTTGTCCATCACCTCCAGCGAGCCAGTATGAAGCATACTTACAGCAGTATTTCCGTTAGAACTGTTGCCTGAAGGGCATGCATCTTGAACTGGAGATTCTAGATTGTATGCAGACATCACTTTTGATAATTTATCTGCATTTCCAGCTTCTGGAGGCCCTGATTCAAACACCAACCTTCTTCTAACAGATTTAGTCCCACATATATACTCTGAATCAGCAGTTCCACCTGGTTTACTGATCGAATTAAGTGAAGAGTTCTCATCCCTCACCACATGATTCCTCTTATGACATGACTTGTTTCCTATATTATTTGAAGACTCTAAATCAAAAGTACAGTGTGGTATAGGAGTTTCATCTTGTTTACCGCACAGGATCTCTGAAGACGCTTTGGCATTGTTCCTTCTCACGTACTTCCGCTTCTGAGAAGGAGTTTTAGGCATGGGAGTGGCTGGTTTCGGTGTTCTGGCTGGTTTGTCTTCTTTAATGACCTTGGGTCTGTGTTTTTTTCTTTTAGGCTTCTGTTGTGGCATCTTGTTCAGGTCAAAATCACTGTTTTGCAGCTTTCCTTCTGTCACTTGGTTCAGTCTTTGATCATGGCCTTCTTCAGATCTAACAACACCCTCAAGTTCTGTCGACTGTTGAAGAGAGAGTAGTAACTCAGGTGGCATTTCCATTCCTGAATTTATTAAAACTGGTACAGAAGTATGTGGCGATACAAACTCTGAAATGCCAAACTCCACTTGTTCCGCAGCTGGGGCTTGTGACATCCATGTATTGTCCCATTTATTTTGTGCATTTGAACTATCATCTACCAGGTCGATCAACTGGCAGAGTGAATAATCTTGCACAAGTTTATTTTTCTCCAAACATACTGGTGTGCATGGATATGTTGTCCCATTTTTTACACCCATGTTTATTGTTTTTCCCATCAACAAATTAGTATTGGGTGTCGAACTGCTAGCCAATCCATCTGCAAATATCCAAGAATTTAAGTTCGATTTAAACATGAAAAATGGATTATCATCAAGAGTAAGAATTACTCACAGTTATGGTGGTCTAGTTTCGGGAAAAAATCTTTATCAGGTGACAATGCGTTTGGCGTAGCAGCAACTTCAAAGTTGTTGCTTGAATGAATGAATGGCAAGAAAAATGGTGAATTGTTAGAGATGGCCGCTGCGTTTGCAAAGGCCATCAGATTTGTGTGAGGTGTCTGCTGCCATCCAACTGAAGAATCACCGATGGTCGCCATGCCTGAACTCATATAGTAACTGCTGGTTTGAGGAACATAGACCTGGCCGGTATGACCCAATGTAGACGCCGGAGCACTCAAATCCTGGAATTGATCAACATAACCCAGCGCTACTGAGGAACTCGATCCCGAAAAAGAGCTATGGCTGATGTCGCTGCCACCACTGCCGTTCCCATTCCATATATCGAACCGGCTCATCTCCAACTTGCCAGGCACAGGCTTTTCCGGTGTGATTGGAGCCCAAGGATTAGGGATCTCGTCACTATGTGACTCCCAGAATGGACATCCTTGATTCAAGTCCATCCCTTTTCCATGAGACAAACTCGGACCTTTCACCTCAGTCTTCCTTTAGAGCGTCAGATCCCATGGCCTGAAACCTCGACGCAGCAAATCTCAGACCCTCTTACCTTCACAGCTGAAAGAGAAATTAAGCCCCAGAATTAAAAAAAAAAAAAAAAAGGGACTCACAAAGTGAAAGATGGGATTTTGAGGGGGTTTCCTCGCT
>JBAMHZ010000072.1:661292-681375 GCA_037177395.1 Alpinia galanga
GACCCTCTTACCTTCACCGCTGAAAGAGAAATTAAGCCCCTGAATTAAAAAAAAAAAAAAAGGAATCACGAAGTGAAAGATGGGATTTTGAGAGGGTTTCCTCACTGCTGCTTCTAGGCCAGGAAAAATAAGAGAAAGAAATGGGAATAGTAAATAAAATATCACAAGTGTATCTCCGCACTTAAATTCCAAAGAATCTAACACCATGGCTACAGCTCCATTTCCATCTCCCCCGTGGATTTCACGGCATAACGAGGAAATCTGCATCAATTTGACATCCAACAATAAAAACAGCCCCCAGCGGAAACAATCAACAAAAGGAAAAGGAAAAAATAATAGAAAATGAGGAACAGGCAGTCCGTCCAAGTCACGCACTGTCAATGCATGAAGGTGATGCTTGTACCGCTCGCGCGGGGAGAACCAAGCCGCCTCTGCTCGCTGGCATAGCGCTGCTTGACCATTGACGCTGAGGGACGACCTCGGAGGCGCACCAGCTGACGCTGTTTGGCTTCGATTATGCTCCACGGAGGAAAGAGACACGGAGGAAAAGAGGAATCTAGAGAGAGAGAGAGAGAGAGAGAGGGTGAAAACAATAAAAAAAAGGAAACTTTGGGGTGCTTTCCTTACCCATATAAAAGAGTACTGACGCAGTCACAGGGGCAGGAGGGTCGTCCTGTAAACCGAAATATTGTATTATTTAATATCAATATAAAATCGGCATTTTACCAAATTTTGATTTTGATAATTCTAAATATGTCATTTGGTTAAATGCCGAAGTAATGTAAAATCGAATACAATTAATATTTTCTGCGTAAATATAGTATTTATATCGATGTAAATATAAATATTTATGTATTTCTGAAAAATAGTTAAAATTTGTTAATAATATTTTTTTAAAAAAAAGAAGCATGACAGTTTATTATGTAAAATTTTAAAATACTCAAATTAAATATCCTATTTTGTTTAATTTTATAAAATACTCTTAATTTTTCCGTGTCATTTGTTTGTTCCATTGATAGCTACTCAATGAGGCAGTAAAAATTACAGTAAATGGTTTAGCTAAATATGATTTTTTTATTATTAGCATTCCGAATCTCTAGAATAGTTGAGTACGACTGACTCGGTTTTACGAATTTTTTATGAAATTATACTCGCCGCCGCAATCACATCATGAAGTTTGACTCTACAATCACATCGTTCCTATAAAACTTTCAACGTTGAAGTTATATTCTACCTATGAAATCAAACTCTGAGCTGATGTACAAATTTTTTTATATTTAATATTAAACACGTCTCAGTAAATGATTGAATTGTATTAATTTACGATGATATACAATTGCTTTGTCGTTGGATGAAAATATATATATATATAAAATAATCTTTAATACAATTCAAGTATTCATGAATACCTTTATTATTTATTGTCTAATCGAGTAAGCACTATAGTTCAATCTTTAAATCTCAGAAAATAAGATGATAAATAATGAAAATGCTTACGAATAAATTATATATATATATATATGAGTATCTTTATTATCTGTCGTCATCCGATTCCCTTAAATTGAGTTATAATGTATAAGCGATCAGAAAGTGAATAATGAATGAATTGTATAAAATAATATATATATATATATCCTATGTAATTCATCCGTGCATGTATGATCTCTGTGGTCTGATCAATTGCGTAAAATGTGAAGTTCAAACTTGCATGTAAAAGTTTGATTGTTTAGTTGTACTAGCGTTTAGTTTGGTAAAAAAAAAATCCCTTAATGCTATAAGTTTTTTTTTTAATCCCTTAAATGCTTAAATAATTAAAATTAAATTCTAATTGCAAAGATAATTTATAAAAATAAATATTAATTTATAGAATTAAAATACAAGAGATCAAATTAAAACGTCGTTTTAAATTTTAAAATAACAAGCCCTTGTTGCTAGAGATTTGTTTAAACTTATTATACTTATTCTCTCTTATGTTATTATAAATATTTTTCTTGGTTTAACATGAACACACTGTTAGGATATAGACACATGAAAATATATTTAATTACTATTATTTTATTTTATTTTTCTCTATTCTTCGCATGTGATTTATATAAAATCTGAAATCAATTGACGGACTGAATCTTTTAAATTTCTAAATAGTTGGTTGAAATCAATTAAGTTCCTTGATTCTATCGGGCCTAAGTCAAGGCGATCCAATAATCATGTTTTCATTGTTGACTAAATCTTTTCCCTTGTAATAAAAGGTGATTACATTTGCCTCCAATGCCCTTTACTATCAATCTGACAGTGGTGATGAAGAAAAATAAATTTATAAAAAAATTATGCCCCTTAAATGATTGACTAGTATAGCAAAAAGTCATCTGAGCTAAGATAAAGAATTTAAATCCACTTCAAAATTGACCTTTTTTCTTTTTATAATAATTTACATTATACTAACTAATTGCCCTTTTCTGGAGGGCTTTGTCATATGGATCTTTGCCACCTCAGTATCCCATGTAATCATATGATTTAGAATGATAGATGCTTCTAGAGATGTGACTTACTGTAATTAAACAATTTTATATGATTTAAAATAAAATAATATGGGCAGCCTCAAGTGAACATTGAGAATACAACAATGATTATTTGATATGGATCCAATTTCTAAAGTTGTTAAATAATTTTAGGACGAGTACTTAATCTAAAGGGTTTTAATTATAAAAAATAAATATGAACAAATTTAAAAATAATAATAATATATAAAATATAAATAGGTCTATATATTGGATAAAGTATTTTTAAGAAAATATTTTTAATATGGTTAACTTTTGATCCTCTTTTTAAGAAAAAAAAGTTTCCAAATTACCTTTTTTTTCCGCTAATTTTAAAATGTGAATGACAATCAATTTAAACCCTTAAACTCTATAATATAATGTTGATGTCTATATTATAACAATTATAAATCCAAGTTATTATAATATAATATTATTAATTTTGATCCAAGTGGAATTAGTCATATTATATTAATTATGATTCTGCGGTTGTACACGTCGAAAATAAAAATACATCATTTTGTTTTCGCGATTTCATTAAAAAGCAGTGTTCTTTTCTCGATTTTCATTAAAAAAGTGTGTTTTTTAATTTTTTTTCTTCACTTTTTCACAATTTAAATGTGCCGGTGGAAATGATTGAGTGTGACATCTTTTATCATTTAATGGATCATGTCTTCCAACTAGAAGAAATAGCACTGTGTCCCGACGTAAGACTGCAGTGATAGGACGTCTAATTCAATTCTATTTATTTATTTATTTTTCAAATAAGATGATAAATTACGAAGACTAACAGTTATGATTGTCCTTGTAAATACTTTCTAATGTACGATAATCTTTAAAATTAATTGGATCGGCTCAAATATTTAATACTAATAAAAAAAATAATGCACTGCTATTAAAGCATCTTGATTTAAACGTGCAAATTTCTTTTTCTAAAAAATAATTAACGTGTTATAAAAAAGAGTATTAATAATCATTATCCTAAATACTATTTTTTTTAGCGAGCTCTGGTCCAATACAGCAACAGAACAGAGGAAGAAGAACAGAGGCCGCTGCTTTCCGTCCGCCGGCTGGCACCGATGGAAATAACAGGAGGAGAGGGAGAAGTTGAACACACAGTGGCGGTAGTGATGGTGCCGCTCACGACGCAAAGCCACCTAGCGCAACTGCTCCACCTTTCCCTCCTCCTCTGCTCCCGCCCGGGGCTCGCCGTCCACTACGCCTCCACTGCCACCCACGTCCGCCAGGCTACCTCCCGCCTACACCCCTCCTGGTCCTCCTTATGCACAAGCGCCCTCTCCTTCCACGACCTCCCCATTCCCCCCTTCCGCAGTCCACCTTCCGATCCCTCCGGCCCCAAGTTCCCCGCCCACCTCCAGCCCATGTTGAACGCCTCGGAGAACCTCCGTACCCCCGTCGGCGCCCTCCTCCGCTCGCTCTCAGCCTCATACCGCCGCGTCGTCGTCGTTCACGATGGCCTCACCTACTTCGCTGCTGAGGAGGCCGCCGCGCTCCCCAACGTCGAGTCCTATGTCTTCCACTGCGTGGCCGTTGTGTTCCAGATCCTCTACAACCGCCCCTCCGCCGCCCTCGAGCTCAGCCGCGAACACGGCTTAACCCTCCCGCCCGCGGAGAGCAGCATCACCGAAGAGTTCGAGGCCTTCGCCCGGAGGAACTGGAACCTTTCCAAGACCGTTCCCGCCACCGGATGGCTCCTCAACACGTGTCGCGCTCTAGAGGGCGAGTTCCTCGACATGGCCGCGCGCGAACCCGGTTACTGCGGCGGGGAGATGTTCGCTATCGGTCCACTGAGTCCGTTAGTCGTCGGCAGCGACGGCGGCGAGCATATGTAAGTGATTTTCACTATTGCGCTGTCCGAATCTAACCTTTCTCTTGGATTAATTGTCTACTGTCGACAGAGTGAGCTCCCATGAGTGCTTCGAATGGATGGACAGGCAGCCTTCGGCGTCGGTGTTGTACGTCTCATTCGGGACGACGACGGCGATGACGGAGGAGCAAGTGACGGAGCTGGCGCAGGGGCTGCTGCGCAGCGGGCAGCGGTTCCTGTGGGTGCTGAGAGACGCCGACAGAGGCGACATCTTCGCTGCGGAAGGGGGCGAAGAAAGCTGGAGGATGGAGGTAACGGAGGAGTGGCAAGAGGTTGTGGGAGAGCGGGGGATGATTGTGCGCGGGTGGGCGCCGCAGCTGGACATCCTGGCACACCGGGCGACGGGGGCCTTTCTGAGCCACTGTGGATGGAACTCGTGCATGGAGAGCCTCTACCTGGACGTGCCCATGGTGGCGTGGCCGATGCACTCCGACCAGCCCGTCAACGCGGCGCTGGTGGCGGAGCGCCACGGTGCGGGCGTGGTGGTGTCGGTGCCGGCTGGCGGCGAGGTGGTGGGGCGGGAGGAGATCGCTGAGGCCATCAAGCGGGTAATGGTCGGGGAGGAAAGCGAGGGTGTGAGGCGACGGGCAAGGGCGCTTGGGGAAGCCATGCGAGCGGCGGCGGCCGACGGCGGAGCGTCTCGGGCGGCGTTGGATGCCTTCGTCTCCCAGATTACCAGATGACGTCACGAAGTTACCGCTGCAAGCCTGCAAGTGGCGTTGTGACCATTTTCTATCCCGACAAAATAATTTGCAATTCCAAATAAATTATTAAATATTTGATTTTTATTAGTTGTATTATAAATGTGATTTTTAATTCGGAAATTATGAATTTTATAATTTAAAAGTTAATATAAACTTGAAAGTAAATTTAAAAGAGGTGCATTTGAGTTTTTTTTTTTAAAAAATCAAATTTCATTAAATGCGATTTTTATTTATACTTCTTTTCTTTTTTATTCACAAAAATTTTTGTATATTGTTGGTAAAAAATGAGAAAACATGAGATTCTAAGGGCGTAAATGATTTTAATCCAATTTAATAACTAAATGATGCGACGTCACCTCTTTTTGGGTGTCTTCTCCGAAATCGCACAACCACACACGCGAAACCTTCGACTCTGGACTTCACGCCGGAGCACCGCGATCGCTGTTTATCTCTTAGAGGTCGACTGGTCCTCTCTGTTTTCTATGTTCTCCATTCCGTTCCTCTTTTTTCGTTATATCAGCTCCGGATCAATTTGGTCGGCAGGTTACTTGTGGAAATGCCTGAATGAGATTTTGTTTTTGGTTACATGCTTTTCTCCAGTAGATTTCTGTCATCATTGACTAGTTTTCTTTTGTGTGGATTAACATTTCTAACCAATTATTCAAATTCATCGCTATAGTTGGAAAAAGTGCTGGTTTTACCATTAACTAGACAGATACGTGCGTAACATACTGAAGTATTTGTTGCTGTTGATAGGTCTAATGGACGATGGTAAACAAGTGCAAAACGATAGCTATGCTGCTGATATTGCTTCCATAAGGGAGGCAAGAATCCGTATTGCTCCATATATTCATGAAACTCCAGTTCTTACTTCAAAGTCTTTAGATTCTATAGCTTCCAAGCGGTTGTATTTCAAGTGTGAATGCTTTCAAAAAGGGTAAAGATCCTATCGCGAATAAGGCAACTATCTCGAACAATTTATGAAGAAATGGAATATTTAGTAGTTAGCAACTTTATCGATTTTATTTCAGAGGGGCCTTTAAGATTAGGGGAGCTTCAAATGCTATATTCTCCCTTTCTGATGATCAAGCTGCTAAAGGAGTTTTGACACACAGCAGGTTTTCTCCATATAATTTTGAACAATAATGTGATTTATTTTTAATATGCTTTGTTTTTTTGTTATTTTTGCTTTTTCTTAGGTTGGCAACATAATTTTTTTATTGCAGTGGTAACCATGCTGCAGCAGTGGCTTTGGCTGCAAAGCTCCGTGGAATCCCAGCATACGTAGTCATACCGAAAAATGCTCCAAAATGCAAGGTTGAGAACGTCAGGCGTTATGGTGGTCAAATCTTCTGGAGTGAATCAACCATCCAATCAAGAGAGAGTATTGCTGAGAAAGTTCAGCAAGATACTGGTGCAATTTTGGTTCATCCTTTCAACAATAGATTCATCATCAGGTTTTATATTTGTCATCAACCACTGGATATAATCTCCATTATAACTTTGGTTCCCTTAAAACTGGTTCATTTTGTACTATGTCAATGTTTAAATAATGTTAAACAGCTTTACATTTTGTGCGGCAGTGGTCAAGGTACCATCTCATTGGAGCTTCTAGAGCAAGTTCCTGAAATAGACACAATTGTAGTGCCAATTAGTGGTTTGCCCTTATATCTTGAAGTAGTTTTAATATCACTGTTCCTTCTGTTTATGCTTGATATTTTGAATCTCAAATGGAAAAGGTGGAGGTTTAATCTCTGGAGTGACTTTAGCTGCAAAAGCCATCAATCCTTCAATTCAGATATTGGCTGCTGAGCCAAGGGGTGCTGATGATTCAGCTCAATCTAAAGCAACAGGACAGATTGTAACATTATCTGAGACGAAAACCATTGCTGATGGTCTTCGTGCTTTTCTAGGAGACCTGACATGGTATGCATAGAAAATGTTTGAATTTTGAGTACAGAGATCGCATCATGTGCTCAACTTATTTGTCTGACTGTTGAATGTCTTGTTATAATAGTTCAAATTTCTGATTAACTTTGATATGGTTCCTGACTAAAATTGAATTTCATGTTATATTTGCTCTTATTATTTGCTGAGTGCAGTTATCCTGCGCACCTACTGTGCACGGCTGAGGAGGCACAGTTTGGTCAACAGTCAATGCCCACTGTGCATGTCCTCAGTTGCGCAAAGCGGATGTGCACAGTGGGCGTGCAGGAAATCAGCTGCGTTATTTGCTGATCTTGTTATCTTCATGTTAAAAATATACACGCATGAATCAAACGGGGAAATACACCCAAAAGCATACTATGTTGCAAAATGAAAGATTTTTGTTTTTCTCATTGGTTCGAGGATCTAAATTATAATCTTTGCTTCAGGCTCTACGTTTGTCTTATATAAGTGGGTTTTGTACTCCACTGGAGAAGTGTCCTTGCTTTAACTGGGAATTTGAGATAAGGTCTGCATCTTGCTTGAACTTACTGTATGCACAAAACGCTTGGGGATTTTGCATTTCATCCTCTTGGTATCGTAATATGCATTTTTTTTTCCAGTTGCTCGAACTGCTGTGGTACATTCCATTGCTGAAAACAATATACATGAAAGTGCTCATGATTGCTTATCTCCTTTCTTTTAATTGTTCCTTAAACTATGTATTATGCCGTTGTTCGAGCAAAAAAGAATGCATCTTAAAGTGTGAATCATCTTTCCTTGCAAACTTTCTTCAGATGAGATAGTTCATATTATTCATTTTGCAAAATGCGTGAGACAATTTCCATGACCTTTCCTGTGCAAATATATGATCGTATATCCACAAATTCTTCTCCAAATAGGTCTTTATATTGTGTTTAGGTTCATCATAACCCTGAAAAGTGAATAGGTTTTGCTTCTGGTCTTGTCGTATTGAACATCATTAAGCTCTACTTTCTTTTTGACAATCTTTGGATGTTAATACAAGCAACGATCACTTTCTTCTTCAGGCCAGTGGTGCGAAACCTGGTGGATGAGATCATTGTTGTGGATGATGCAGAGATCATCAAAGCTATGAGAATGTGCTATGAGATTCTCAAAGTTGCAGTGGAACCTAGTGGCGCAATTGGGCTCGCTGCTGTTCTCTCAGACCAGTTTCATGAAAGTTCTGCTTCAAAAAACAGCAACAAAATTGGTATTATTCTCTCTGGCGGAAATGTTGATCTCAGTCTACTTTGGGAATCTTTACTAAATGAATGATGATACTATTGTTGCTATATTCAACTTACTAGAACATATTTGATGAGCTTAGCAATGTGCTTAGACTCTTGCAGTTCAACATGTAGTTCAGTGGTTACTTGCCTGATCAATTGAATCAAGTCATGTTAAATTTACCAAGATTGAAAACCATACTTTGTTAATGATGGAGAGACATAGGCACAACATGACCCATATACTACTGATTCATACTAGAGAGTTGAAGACGTGGAGACCCAAAAGGAATTTATTTAATATAATTGATAATTATATAAAAATAGTTGGATTATTGGTTAACATTCAATTCTAACTCAATGAATGTCCTTGTTTTTTAAAATCTACTTAAAATTGTTTTTTTTTCCTGAACAATTATCACAACATTTATAAAATTTAGCATTTGTTACAATTCCTTCCACATTAGTTTAAAACACCATGAGTTATTTTGTCAACTCAGCACAGTATAAATATAGATGGTAAACGTTCAGGATCTCTTGAGACTAATTGGGTTTTGATGGTAGAATGTTAGTATGGTAAAGAACAAATGGTGAAAAATTAAAGAACATGACATAAGAAGCTCATGACATTGCAGTGTGGATGAGGCCACAAAACACATTTACTTACAAAGAAGTGAAAGCATAGTTTAAAATATTGTTCCATATCAGTCAGCATAGGTAAAACATCTCATTTCATATGCCGATTATGATTAGCATATGAAATGGTTCAAGAGGAAAAGGGTATTCATTCACAATGTGCAAGTTTCTGTATCATCTTCTATAAAGAAGAGTACTCCGAACAATTCCTTTGCAATGACTTTGCCCCACATAATTCGGAGAATATCTTTTGCGAGTGGATGGTTTTCTTCGAGATCCACAAAGATTTAATCTGATTTCATGAGAACCGTGATGACTTATGAGCAACTCTGCATAACTCCACATGAATATTTTTTAACTCATGAACAACTCCACAAGGACTGCATGAGTTCCACAAGTATTCAACTCGTGAGCAACTCTAGAAGTGTTGAAGCCTAAAATAGATTTCATCAACTAAGGAAGAAGCTGCACAATATTTTTTAGCTATGCCGCTGCCTCAGTTTTTTTTTTTCATCTTCATCCTTCCTCCACCTCTAATTTGCCACTATCACCAAATGTTGACACTCTGACACAGTGGTGAAACCATCTCACTCTAGCTGACTACTGAAACTCCATCTCAGAATGAGATTTTGAACCTTAAACAAAAGCCCTTTCAAACATCTACTGGTGAAGTGCCAACTATTTTGATGAATCTTCAACCACTCTAACAAACAAATTAAAAAGTAACAAAAACCAAAACAAAACGTATGAAACAAAGGTTCTTTCTGATCTAAATCTCAAATTTACAGTTTGTGTTGCTCCAATGCTATGATGCTATTAGTAGCTCTGCCCATGTTAAAGATGATTCCTTGAGAACACCAGCAACTGTGATATCTATACCATCTTCCAACATGGCACTTAGAATCTGCATTGATGGCCTCTTTGATGGTTCAGATTCAAGGCAAAGGCTCACAACATCACATATTATGGCATGATCTTCTCGTTTGAAGTTTTTCAGTTCAGGGTCTATTAGTTTCTCTCTTTCTTCAGGATGATCCAAGTATTCCTTAGCCTACATAAAATGTAGAAGTCAAATTATTATTAAAGAAAACTACTTACAACAAGAAGATAGATAGAGATGAACTAAAATCATGTAGTGTTTTTAGTTGCTACAAATCTAATCACTTTGTTACTGACTGTTCCTTTTTATGTCAGCTTCTAGTCTTGTTTGAAAAGCACTTCACAATGCAAAGAAGACACAACAGTTGAATAAGTTAGACTTTCTTCAAGTACTCTTGTTAGAAACCAACTGATGTCTTACCCAATCCAACAAGCCTCCTCTTCCTTTGCAGTATGGTGGTTTCCCACTTATTAGTTCCAGTAAAATTACTCCAAAGGCATATATATTTTTCTGCACATTCCTAAATTGACTTCTATGAGGATCCTCAATGCTGTTTGTTGAACCTTCATGCATGATATGTCCAGAATGCATCCTTGATTTTGAGAGTGTATTATTCCATCTCTCGAAATCGACCAACTGTTTTTATGTGGAAATCAAATTAGCACTCAATCACATAACAAATAGTAACATATGTGCAGAAGAGATAAAAAATAAACAACCATGCGATTTACTCCAAACAGATGTAAATCTAGTAATTGGTTTATTTGGTAAAACAAACACATCAAATTACCTCACGACTTTGATGCCAAACTGAATGGATCATTGTTTTATTCTTAAAAAAAAACAGTAATATGATTGCTTAAGGCATCTTCAAGATGGATATTTTGGGTCAAGATCTTCAAGGTTAAATTGAAATGAATTCTTAATTAATTGGTAGCGATCAATTAAGACACTGAAGAAATTGGTTGAATTAGAGCAGAATCATTTCAATTTGGTCTATTTATTTGGTTTCCTCTTGGGAAATTTTCCCAAATTGTAGGAGTGGGGAGTAGGAACATCCGGATGGATAGATTTTAAGGGGAAGAGTGCTCTCAGACATCTTGAGGTTGAGGAAGACGGATGATGTTCTCTTAGTCTGTCTTCTTCGGGCATTCTCGAGGAGAAAGACGATTGTTAAAAATTATTCAATTATTAAAAATATTAATTTTTTATACCAATTCCAATCTCACCAATTCAATACTCCTGATACTTTGATATTTAAATTTTCTGAACTTTCCATATATATATTGTACTGAAACTAACTGCTACCTGTGGAACCAAGTGCACATAAAATTGCACTAGAAAGGTGTAGTTATCTTATCGACCTCTACTACAGTGATACCAAATTCCATTAAGGTTCTAAAAACTGTTAAACAATGACAAAATAAAAATATTCAGTTGACTCAGGCTCATATTATGTGTAAATTTCATCATTACAAACATGGAAATTCATGAAATATCAAATAATAAATATATGAATATCAGAAGATAGACACCTATTGCTTGAGAAGAAAATCATAGATACCTTGGGAGAAAAATCTTCTGTGAGGTACACTGAATCAGAAGACAATTCTGATATGGTTAACGGGGGCTGAAGTTCTGTATGTAGATACCTTAGTCCACGACTTATTCCAATAGCAATTTTCATCCGTCTGAGCCAAGATAGCTGACACCCATCACCATCTACAGAGACAGAGGAGAATATAATTTGAGAATCCTTTTTTATTGAAACTGAATAATTCCATCATCTCAACTTACAATTAATGTGCTCATAAAGTGTTCCATTTGATGCATATTCGAAGACAACCATTCTAGAAAATGGAGTGTTTTCTTGGCAGTAACCAAGCAACTTTGCTGTGTTTTCATGATTTATCTGAGATAGATCTGCTACCTGAAGAGTAAAGGATTACTTTGAAATAAGAACGTTTACATTGTTGGAGCACAAAGCTTGCACTTGTTGGAATGAAAGTACCTCATTTACAAAGGCATGTTCATGAGAATTTGTCCATCTGTCTTCTGTAATAGAAAGTGAAATGACAGCAATTTCAGGTCCATTCTTCAAAGTGCCTTTGTAAACTACGCTGTGCAGATAAGACCTAATTATGTTACTAAAATCCTCACAAGCCGCTTCAAGTTCCTGGTAGTTCATTTTCGGTACATGTTTCAGGAGATTTATATCTGCATAAACCGTATCATTTACAAAGTTTTATTTTAATGCAGACCACAAAGATCTTAACATTGAATTAAACAAATAACAAAAAAAAGCAGAGATTGTTACCGATAGATACTGCAGGCCTATCCTTCAAACTTGCAAATTTTCTCCATGAGAAAATCGAAGGTTTCCTATTGCATCTATTACAAGCAATGGAAACGCATGTGATTAGCAACACAAGTACAAGAGCTCCAGTAGAAATTTCAAGAATCAGAAGCCAAATGGGTTCTGAAAATTTCTTGTGTTTACGCCCTTCAGAGTAATTGCTTGTGGGTGCTTCATTTGAGTCACTGCTATTCCTCAAGACACCTAGTGTAGAAACAACAATTTATCATGAAAAGAACATTTTTGTTGCAGTAGAGTCATTGTATCTTAAAGGAACAGGGTTTTAGCATGCACAAAGAACATGTGCCGCAGATTAGAAATTAGAACTATTAAAGCTATCAATGTTATTTTATTTAGATCTTTCTGAAAAATATAGTAAACCTTGTATCTTAAAGATAGACCATAGCTATAGAAGACAAGGGCTATGGGTCTATAAAAGGACCCTTTATTTCATTCATTCCGGTTTTGACTCATCAACAATAATTTTCTTCCCCAAAAGACTGCAAACTTAGACAGAACCCATGAGATTGTTGACAGAGGCACTTTGATTTATCCCATCCTTACTTTGTGTTGTCTCAACATGTCTATTCTACTTTGCCAAAGACATGCAAGAAATCATTGAGTCGAGTGGTTAACAGTTCTCGTTACCTAGAGAATGTATGACACAAATAATCAAAATTTATATCATATAGTTTGATGATCATACTCGTGTATGGCACAGTTTGATAACTATATTTAGGGTAACACAACTTGATGATGTGCATCTATATATATATTTTATATTTATATACACACATGTTACGTCATAAACCTCTTATAGTACAAACATTAATGAGTTTCTTAGTGAGATATATTTCCCAGTTTCCTTTAGATTATGCCTTGCTGCACGATATTGAAAGCAGACTTCAGCACGAAAATATGTATAAACTATGCATACTCACAAGCCTACTACATACATTTCACTTGATTCTTACATTGACCATCAGAGCGCTGAAAGATGGAGCCATCACTGCTGAAACAGTTCCCTTGAAAACTTGACCTGTAGAGAAAATAAACAACATACCAAATCAACCTCGAATTGAAGGTTTGGAAGCCGAAGTAATAAGTTTCCATGAAATGAAACCTTGGGAGATAGTTCATGCATGAGGGGATCCCGGCGATGAAATAGTTGTAGGAGAAATTTGCTTCTCTTAAGTGAGTTAATTGGCATAAGCCTGACGTGTTACTCTGAGAAGCTAGCCTAAACAAAGGAAACATAGCCATGAATTCCAGATAAAGTAGCATAAGAGGACATTTGAAATCTTAGAGGAAAAAGAGGGCAATCAACTGCAATTTAAAAGTTGTTTACACGTATCCCAAATTAAGCCCCTGAAAGAAATTTGATTATGAGAAGATAATTATTGCCATGCCTTAGATAACCCTGCTATACATATGCAATATGTCATAGTGAATGGTTCCTTATTGAACTAAATTTACTTGTCAATAGTTAGATTAGTTGATGCATTGCAACAAGGCAAAGAAGAGATTGTGTGAAGTGGTGATCAATTTAGACTGTTACTGAGAAGGGATATTTTTACATGAGTCAAATTTTGATTCTAATTGATGCAGTTTGATTGACTATATAGCTTTGCTCCAGATCAAAGAGTTCTTGAAGCTTGACCTATCATTTTTGCTGATTAGTAAAATTTTGCTCTAAATCAAAATGATCTTGACCCTTGACTATAATTTTGTAGATTACTAGAGCCTTGCTAAATGTTCGTTGTCATAATGTAATCACTTGATTCATTTTGATTACATTCCATTCATGTCCTCTCTTATCAAAATTTTCATGGTTCAAGTATCACAAAACTCCAAACTTTCTTCATCATTTTTGTTGGATCAAATCTTTTTGGTAAAATGTTTGAGGTATCATTCAAGGGTTTAAAATTTCAGCTCATCTTCTCAATTCTAGACAAGACCAACTGTTTTACCCATGCACCAGCGACCGAAAACCTGCCAAGACATGGAGCTCTCACTGTGGGTGTTCACACACAACTGGAACGGACACAGAAGCATTCATCAGCAGTGATGGCACTGAGGAAGGTCTAGTGTATGAGCTGTCCATCTGGATGGGATCTTAAACCTTGGACAACCTTGAATTAGAAAGTCTCACTGAATTGTCATTCTCTTTGGACAATAGTTTGCATGAGAACATTGAAGCACAAAGTTGGCAAGAAAGGACACTTGGAGTGAGGGAGATTTTGCTATCAAATCATCCCACATAAGCTGATGCTTGCAAGAAGATGGTAGTCTACTAATGACTTTAACTAAGAAATATTTCAGAAAGTAGTGTTAAATTTGGTGAGGTTCAGATTATCTGGACATTATTGTCCACATTAAAACTGCATCGTCTCCCATAGATTTTGAAACTTCACTTTAACCAGAAAGCATGCCGAGTGATAATCTGATAAACAGCAAACTGCCGATCGAATGCCCGATATCAAACTGCAAGTCTGAATATGAAACATTTCTGATGTCCAATATATTATGGTATAACAGAAAATGCATTACTTACATATTTGAATCATTACTTCCAGGGATAACACCGTCGAGTCTATTCCAATCTAGCCTCAAGTCAACAAGGTTTGCCAATTGTCCAAGCTCCGAGGGTATAGCACCAGTCAGTCTATTAGAATGAAGGTCTCTAAATGATAAAACAAAATTGAATTAGAGAAACAAGCTAAGATACAAAAAATGAAGATTGCCATTGAAGATTTTCTTTGTTTTCCGGAAATAAAAAAAAAGTAATGGTGAGCAAAACTATTATTGGAGTACTAGTGCATACATTTTTGTAATACTGGTTAAGTTTCCAAGCTCTGGAGGAATGGGACCTGAGAGCTGATTGACACTCAAATCCAACACGAGAAGGTTCTCCAACATGCTTAATTGATAAGGTAGGGACCCGATGAGCAAGTTGTTATCCAAAACTCTGGAAGAAGGAAGGAAGAAAGTTTGCACCTCATCAAATATGCATAAAGACTTTTCCACATTTAAGTTTGAAGTAGCATACAATTCTTGCAACCAATGTAGCATGCCGAGCTGTGGTGTCAGGAATCCCTTCAGAGATGAATTGGAGAGGACACTGGGAAAATACAAAAAAAAAAACCTGACATTTACGACAGAGTGTGTCGATTGCAGCGAGCAAGATTCATCCTAGTCAAGAGATTTTCTTTCAGGAAAATACAATAAATAAGTTGATGCGCTGCCTTAACATGTGGTTTTCATTGGATTTAATATATAGAAGGACTAGCAAAAAAAGGATTAGCATCAGAATACAGTAGAAGCCTACGCGGGAACCCCTGGAATTTCTTACATGAAAATCACGCTACTCTGAGGACAAGAAGAGCATCTCACGCCAGTCCATTGGCAAGGGTTCTCGTCATTGGGATTCCAGTCCGATAACCTCGAAAAAGGGTCATCGTATATCGCATTCTTGAAAGCGCCCAACGCAGCGACTGCAAGGATTCTCGAGAAAAAAGACGACCAGCGAAACTTTTCACTGCCCTTTTCCAAAAAAAAAAAACAATTCCGACTCTTCAAAGGAAGAAAGAAGCATTCGTACCTTCATCGGAAATCGACCGAGAAGGCAGGAAGACGGCGAATCCCCACGCGACAACAAGCAGCAGCGACGGAAACTCGGAGATCCTCAGCATAGTGTTAGTGACTTAATGTTGCCAACAGCTCCAAGTGCTCAAACAATTAAGAAAAGAAGAATCTTGCCGGGAAAGGACAGTGAGGTTGGAAGAAGCGAGAGCGGAGAGGGGAGTGAGATGCAAAAGGAGACATTTTTTTTGCTGCAAATCGGAGGCAACGGGGATAACAGGGGAAGCGGGTAGGTAGGGATGCAAAAGTGCTAGAAAGGAGACTCCTTTGCTCAAGGAGGAGAGGGAGCGCGCTGGTTATCGAATAAGAACAAGGACATGAATTGAGCAGGAGAGAAGACAGTTTAATAACGGAGAAAGGAGCGACTGTGAAGTGATGAATGATTTTCATATGGAGCTCGTGGGAGGAACTTTGATTTGGTCCTCTATTCAAAAATGCCTATATTCTTTGAAAACACTAGATTTTATCTTCACCTTCACCATGAACTTGCCATTAAATTTACGTTGCCAAGACCTTTTACTTTGAGGTACTTCATTAATCATTAAGAGTGCAGTAAGAGAGCAACTCATAAGGAACAACATGAGATTAAAAAGAAACAATCTTCCATTCCATAGCAACCCTTATTTGTTATGCTTTGGTACTTATTTTTATCTTTCTTTAGTCAATATGTTATCTGAAACCTCTTCCTAAGCTCAATTCTTTTATTCTGCCAAACTTAGTTAATTGAATGCGCTCTTAACATGAAAAATATTAAAAGAGATCGCCCTTAATCTTTCATTCTATACTATTCAGTTTGATTCTGCTTGAATTCATCTTTGAGTTCAATAGCATTATGCCAAGACAATTCTGTAACTGAAAACCACATCAAAATTGACTCTTTTATGGAACAAGTAGAAAGCTGTTCTTGGAGCCATCAAAGAATGCTAAAATATGACAGACAAAGTTTGCAGCAATGAGTTTATAAATAACCCAATTGTTTGATGATTCAATCCAGTCCCAATCAGCCAGTAAAGTAGATATGCAGCCTAGCTGCCATGAATCTAGCAAAAGATGTTGTCAAAGTCAAAAAGAGAAAGCAGCATGGAACTTTCATAAAGTTACTGAATTATTTAAGATATCTTATTACCAATATAGGCCACTTTTTCCGTCACGTCTTCCAGAGCAGTATCATTGAAATCTTAGGATAAATCCTCCACATGGATGTGAAAAATCCAGCACTGTCATTTATCTCAAAACTGAAATCTAGTCCATCACTGTGAGCCAACCAAAAGTCTCAAGTGCAAACTAGCAAGAATGGTTGCTTTAGATAATGATGAATTACTTGTCTCTTCTCAAGCAGAGTGAGTATTGAGAATATGAAGGAAAAGATCCCTTTAGAATAGGGTTAAGGGATGGGAGATTTTGTGGACTGAAAATTCAGTAAGCCAACTTATTTTGATGAGTCATCATACTGTATGCGAATAACTAAAAAGAAAGGTGCATCAGGAATGACTTCGAAAAAGAGAGGTCCATGAACCTTCGAAATGGCAGTGTCTGATTATCTATTGGTTCTTAGAATCATGGTTCTAATTTTGGCTCGAATTTGATAGAATAGGCCTCGAAAACACTAGTTGGATTATTAACAATGGCCTAAAAAACACTAGTTGGATCGAGAGGGAAGATTTTTACAGCTAAAGCAAAAAAAAAAAAAATTATACAAAAGGGTAACTTAAATTGGGATAATTGTTTACGACATATATGATGCAATGTGACTTCAAGTTCATTTGAATCGATAACCACATAACATCATCCTAGTGCAAGTGGTCTTTTTTCAGAGGCAATTGAGTCCTCAGACTAGATGAAGGTTGAGATGCCTCCTTCAACCTTGGTCCAAGATGTTAACCCATTTAGTCAAGGCCAAAATTATTATTGCCACCCTATCAATAGCTAACATGGGACCTAAGTCATATGAGCATCCCTGAAAGATGCCAGCTTTTGAGTTTAACTACTACAAACACACCTGTCATCGATCACAAAACTATTTTAGAAACACTTGATATTAAATTTGTGGTTGAACTAATATTGTGTCTACTTTTTGATTGAGAGGTTAGGAAAGAAGAAGGAAAAATGGCAAAAGAGGGGGAAATATTTAAAGAAAAGGACGGTGTGCGTGCCTATTACTTCAAAATTTATCCAACTAAAGCATTCAAAACCTGAAAAGAGTGATTCATTTTTGTGCCTGTGATTTAAATTGCAGAGAACTGAATGTAAAACGTAGCCAACATGGGTGACTTCATGATTGACCGGGCACCTTCATATCCAGGCTTATTGAGAGGTGTTGCAACAGGTGACAAAATCTGCAGTTTATTATTATTCAGTGGGTGAAAGTGTGGCAGATAGCTTGTCGCTTTCGCCTGCTCAGATCATGCATGCATCATGCTTTGGTTTCTTAAGAGAGAAAAAGAGTCTGCTTTAGGAAACAAAATTCACACAATAAGCCAAGGCCGACTGACCTCATTGCCCTACATCACTATACCCTTCTTTCTTTAAGGTTCATGTACTGCTTCAGCTAACTTCAACTACTCTTGGACAAAACTAGTGAATGTGGATTCAATTTCCAGCTGAATAATCAATTTGATAGACACAGAATTGTGGGAGTGGGCAATACTAGTGCAATCAGAGTTCAAGATGGCAAAAATGGGGGGAAAAGAGGATTAGGTGTGTACTGTTAAAGAGAGTAGAAAGCCAAAAAGAGAATAATTTTTTATTTTTTTAGTTCTTGCAACCTGTTTAAATGTAAAGAAATCTCCATACCAGTGTTTTGGTTTTTCAAGTTGCTCCATCTCCTCTTCTTTACATCATACAGTCTAAGCGTTAACGAGTAAATAAATGAGATCAAAGTGATATTTCAGCTTATCAACAGTTTGAATATTTTGTTGAGTTGGTAGTTAATTTGAAGCCATGTTATTCAGTTTTTTGCGTTCATTTCTTTAGGTTTTTTTTTTTTTTAAAGTTAGATTAGTATGGCTGTCTCACCAAACGATCAAAATTTCCAATTCACAAGAAAATGTGGCAAGCTAACAAGTGATGCCTTAAAAAAGAGGATTTTTTGCTTTCCAGGACCAAACTAAAAATTCGAATACCAATAGATTTCTGTATTAATTCACCACAAAGTCATCACAACTGGAATCGCTACGTTTTCAGCAAAATACATTGCACTCTAATGAACAAATTATATGCTATCAATTTACACATTATATTTGCTAAAGAAGCTATAGTAGCCTTGCAAGCCATGGATTTGCTAAGGGGTGGGTGCATCCCAATTGCTTGCCTATACAGAAAACTCCTTTCAATTACCAAAAAAAAAAGAAAAGAACAAACGATAAAGTAACTAATTTTTTGTAGCATTTTTAAGGCTCCGTATTGTCATAAGGAGCTGTTGCCTTTCACCTTCTACTTCTGCAAACTTCAAGCTTATGTCAGAGTACCTTTCCTGCATTTCTTTCAGTTCAGAAACCATCAATTCATTTTGTTCCTTCAGTTGTTCCATTTCATTTAATTCGTTCTCTGTCGCCTTCTGATCAGAGGTAGAAGAAGCAAAAACTAGTTTGGCTCCATCTAAGTCAGATTCAACACACCTAGAAATAGCAACAACATAAGTAACCACAATCTGAAATGTCAACTTCTGGAATAAGTTCTAAGCATAAGGCTGAGTAGCAATAAAAAAAATTATATTATCACTCACCTTTTCTGTGATTCTTTATCTGTGACATTCAAGTTGTGTATGCATCCTCTGTCTTCCTTTGGCTGTTGCAGATTTTCTATATGGCACTGAATATTGTTTGTAATGAATCTTGACATTTGATGAAAATTCTTGTCATCCTGAAAAGGTGATCATGTACTGATTGTATAATCAAAAAGCAAAGAAAATTCCATAGAATAACCATTGATGATAAATAAAGAAGATAAGAAGTGAGTGTGTATGATGAATCTAGAAGGAAAAAATTTACAGGCTTTATATTACTTAACATAGAAATTACTATGTGAGAACACAAACTGCCTAACATTGCAATCCTACTAAGTCATACTTTTCTCATCAAGTACCTGTGTACTTCTTTGCTTTAATTCAAATTTCTTGCTTGGATTCTTCTCTGAGTCCTCAATCAATGAATCAATTATCTCTGTTTCCTATTGAAACATTGAAGCAAGTCAATAGTAATCATAACAGAAACGTTTTAAGTGAATAAGAATTGATGAAATAATGAGCACTAATTGTGAACAAGCTTGT
>JBAMHZ010000072.1:692762-702826 GCA_037177395.1 Alpinia galanga
ACAAAGAGCTAATTAGCTTCGACTATCAGACCTAGCTAGCTAGCTATCACCAAAAAAATCTGGTGGGTGCTCGGTCCATATTTGCTTTTCTTATATTAATATATAGCTAGGACGGTATTAATTGTTATTGTATACAAGAAAAGATCTTGATTTTCTAACTCATTCCTTGTGAAAATAAATTTGCACTTCCATTAATTGATTATATATATATATATATAGATCTCCAAGATGAACCATGTGCAATTGGATCGATTCCTCTTCATTGGCTATTTCTTTAACTCAATTCTTTGATGCTCTCCATCAACGATGACATAATTATTTGCATGTCCCATGCACTAAACCACGTGTTAGTTATAATCATGAAGCCATTAGTTGTTAATTAAATGGTAGGCACTGAGCTTGGCAGAATTATATATGTATGTATGTCGAAGCAAATTGGCCAATAATTTACTTAGTGTGCATGTAAATCTCCAGCACATATATTTATAATTGTGGATGGAAAATGTGTCAAATTGGTGATTAATTAATATATGACAGACTGTGTGGAATAATTTTGCAACTAAATAAGTAATTTAATTCGCCTGCAGAGGAATAATCACTGCTTCAACACAAAGATATAGCTACTTGAAGTATTTTGGTCCATTGTCAACAAGAAGTGGGCTCTCTTTTTAATTCTTCAATTCATAAAAATAAACATAAAAATAAAAACATTTGATCGATCCTTATAGTTGAAGGTTTGATTTATGATTATTTTTTATATTCTTATTTTTTTCTAGTGTTTTTTTTTGTACGTAAAACAGTTCAAAATCTATAATGTAATGAAAACAATATCATAAGAAGTGGTAATTATATTCCTTTACAAATTTAAATTACCTATTATGAACACACACACACACACACACACAGACACCATTTTAAAAATAAATCAGATAAAAAGTTAGAATATACATAAATTATTTTTTAACAAATTAATTAACAATTATAACAACATTATTTTTACAATTAATCAATCTTAATTAACACTGTTAAAATTTATTTAAAAAATTGGTGACCCAAGTTAAACGACCTAAAAATTTGAGGTGTTAATTTTTTCTATATAAGTGAACTACAAATGATAATAGTAAATATATTTACTTTTTTGTATTTTTTGGTAAAGATTTTTTTTTTTGCATTTGGTATATTTAATTTAAATTAGTCTTTGGATTTGATAATTAAATAATTTTAAGTTTAAATTTAATGGGGTATTTAATTTATTTTTTATAAGCTATTTTTCAAAAATAAACCTAATCGTAAGCCTTAACCTTACATTAAATTGATATCATTTTATTGGGCTGTATTTGGGGCCCATTATCTACCAACCCAATAATTCTCGCATCTCCCTTTTTTATTGTAGTTTTTATAAATTATAAGCATAAATTCCATCAAACATAATGTTGAAGCATCTTTCTTTCGAATTCTCAACTAGCTAGCTAACTCAATCGAGTTGCTTAACTTATTCATTCTATTCGACTCATCCAATCCTTCTAATGTACAAATCGAATTAGAGAATGATATATTAAATTTATTATACTTAATTCGATTTAATATATATGGTTTAGAAGAGAGAAGGGGAATAGGTCGCATCCCTTGGTGGCCTCAGATTTAAGTTAGATAGCAACTTATTAAATCAAAGGGTGCAATTAAAGCGAGGTGGATATTTTATAGAATCCAAACAGAACCCGATTTAAAGCCAATCCAACTGCCGACAAAGACGTTGCTTCCGCGCATGCATATCGAAAACTCCTACTCCAATGCATTTAATTTTATTATTTTTCAAATTAACAAGAAAAAACACAAATTTTTTTTTGAAACAAAAAAAAAAGAGAGTATGATTTGTATTTTTAAAAAAAATATATTTAAATCCCTTTGCGCTTAATCATTCAAACCAAGAAAAAAGAAAAAGAAAAAGAAAAAGGAAGCATTTTATTTATCAAGGCGACGCTCATGCAGCGATGCTAAACACGGAACAGCAAATACAACCAATAGCATGGAGGTAAAAGACCGGGTGGCGATCCTCGCAGTTCCTTTAATTGGTGGCGAGTACTCAAATGGGCCCCACGGGTTCTAGAAAATTTATTTATTTTTTATTTTTTTGACGATGTGATTTCTTCCGTCGATTACGTCAGCTAGACGACACGAGGATGACCCAATATCAGTTAGCCCCCTCCAAAAGCAAATAATTGCTAAACCGGGTTCGAATTTATTTTAATTTTTAACCACGTGAGATCGCATCTCTAGTCTACGCTGGTGGGGCCGGTGGAATCTGAGCCCACTCTCGTACATTAAGAGTTCAGGCTCCAATAAGTTTCGAAATGAGAATTTTCGATTTTGTCCCGTAATTTTTTTACATTTTTTTTTATTTTGCTCTCTTATATTTTTAAATTTTAATATTCTAGAGATTTCCCTATATATCGCATATATTATATAGAATGGAATT
Organism: Alpinia galanga; assembly: GCA_037177395.1. Lineage (NCBI taxonomy): Eukaryota > Viridiplantae > Streptophyta > Magnoliopsida > Zingiberales > Zingiberaceae > Alpinia > Alpinia galanga. Next base: position 695,239 of record JBAMHZ010000072.1, read on the forward strand.
ATAATTTTATTTTATAGATGTGTTGTTCCTTTTATTCATTTTATACCATCATCATAAGAAAGTAATTAAAGTATTTATAATTAAAATGTTCTTTTATTAAAGAGAGTTAATAAAATCTATAATAAAAAGAGAAAGAGATCGGCAGGTAAGTAAGCTCTTTCAAACATATACAATTTAAAATAATTTAAAGAAGAATAAAGTTAAAAGTTGAAAGGTTAGAAATCACACTGAATAATTTAATAAATAAATACAAAGTAAAAGGAGTTATTTTATTTACATTTTGCAAATTATAAATGGAAATTATACGATTTTAATGTGAGGCACACAATAAAAAATATATGAATTAAGAGGAGTAAAATGAAAATTTTATCTTTCGGAATTACAAATTTACCCTCGCAATTTGCCCTTTGTTGTTATTGGCGTGTGCTGGTAGAAGACTGGAATTGGAGGCCAAGCAATTAAACCTCACAGCCTGCTTTTGCTTGCTCACTTTTAAGCTGCAGACCTTCACCTTCAGAGCTAATTGTCTCAGAGATGGCGGAGGAGAAGGTGGCTGTGGCGGCGGCGGAGGAAGCGACGTCGGAGGCGGCTCCGCTGGTGCCAGAAACGGTGAAGGACGTCGAGGAGGAGAAGGCGGCCATCGTGCCGGCGCCAGAGGAGGAGCCCGACGTCTCCAAGCCCCTCGCTGACGTTCAAAGTAAGATTTTTATTTTAAAAAAAAACAATTTGTTTCTATTTTTGGGTTGAAATAAGGTTGTTTTATAATTATTATTTTTTTGTTTTAGGTTTACTTTTGCATTTATTATTGTTTATCTTGGTTTTCCCAATGAACCTCTCCCCATTTAACTCAAGTACAACCTCATGGCTTTTAAAAAATGCAAATAATAATAATAATAATAATAAAGGATCAATAGATCAACAGGGTTGGCCTTATGGATTTTTGTCAGATATGCGAATAGATATTTATGGTTATTTTTTGCTTGACTATTGGATTTTTAAATGTTCCAGAGAACGAGGAACCTTCAGCAGACTCTGGCTCAACTGACAGAGGTCAAATTGCTTACAGTATCACAGATATGATTCTAAGTCAGAGCAAAAATTTACAGTTTCATGTTGCTCTTCCAGGTGCTACTCTTGCTAGGGTGTTGACGGAGAAGAGATTGTCTTTGATCAAGGCATGGGAGGAAAATGAAAAGGTCAAAGCAGAAAATAAGTAAGTTTGATATTCTTATATGATTTCAAGAATTCGTGCATTTTGTTGGGTTCATTCTTGAACACGCTGCAGTCCAGTGTAAGTTCATATCAAATTGTAATTGATGATACTGTTAAATTCTTGTGGAGCTTATACACACTTTTAGGGAGTAAACAGCATTAAGATCGAAGTCCATCAAATATAGTACGTGATTCTGTATATATGATTACTGCAACACTTGCAATAACAAGCAGGGCCGTCAAGAAGATAGCAGATGTTGTTGCCTGGGAGAACTCAAAGAAGGCAGAGGTAGAAGCTGAGAAGAAAAAGAAAGAGGTAACCAAGGAACTCCATCGATGCACAATGGAATTGTTACAGCATGAAAATTGCAGTTCATAATACTGTAATTGATATTCTTGATATATTAGTTATCCCGCAAAAATTACAAACAATAAACAGCAAAGTTCACATTTCCAACTTGTTCTAAGTAGCTAATATAATGGTCCATGCTGCATGCAGGAAGAACTGGAGAAAAAAAAGGCTCAATGTGCAGAGAAAATGAAATGCAAAATAGCCTCGATTCGCAAAGAAGCAGAAGCGAAGAAGGCGAACATTGAGGCCAAGAGAGGCGATGAAGTGGTAAAGGCAGAGGAGAAGGCGTCAAAGTATCGCTCGGCCGGGCTCGCTCCAAAGAGGATCTGGGGATTTTGGGGGGGCTGAAACTTGACGGGTGCATGATAAACTCAACAAATTACTCAAACTTTAATCTGCTTAGCAAGTCTCGTGCCTTTGTGTGTGGTGTCAATTCTTCAATGCAGCTTCTATTGGTTTATTGTATTGATTGCTCGGAGATTGGTTGGCTTTCTGGTGTGTGTGTGTCTGTGTGTGTGATTTCTGATTTGTTTAGCGTTGTATAACTGTGTATGATGTAGTTTACATGGACAGAAACTCCTTGTGCAAAAAGTTTACTCCTTTTTTTTTGTTTAAATGAATTATTGTGTATTTAATCTAACAGTGTAAGTTTCAGTTTAAGATAGCTAATGCAATGCTATTGATCTCTATAATTACTGCAAGATTCTTGAATCTTAACTCATTCGAAGCAGAGGCCATTCTACATTATTGGGGAACAGGAAGTTGCATAATGCTTTCATTTTCCATGTTGTGGCTTCGTTCCAAACTTCTAAAAGCGACTGCACGGGTACCTTCCGTTTGTTATTGTTACCATTGGCGAGAACAAGGGCAGATCAAACATCATTTTCATTGTTCCAAAGTGATTAGTTGAGTTGCAATAGATAAATTAATAATTTTCTTCCTAACGTTTGCAAAATCATGTCATTTTATCCTCTCGTCTTAACACAGTTAGGCAAAGATAATGGTCAACAACAAATTGTTATGGAAAGTTCGAAGGATAAATTTCAACCTTTTCAAGTCCTACAGGGAAAAAAAAATGCAGAAGTTAAGAACTTATTCTGGGTGTGGGAGAGTAAATTTTCTTAGCTCGAGGATATTCTAACAACCTTGAAATACCTCTATGATTTTATAGATCGACCCCATTTGCTTTGGAATTCTATAGAACATTTTTTTTCACTAAAGATCGTATAAAAAATCTAAATAGACAGGACTAAAAGTTTTTTTTTATCCAAGTGTGTGACTTTTCATGGTTTGTTTTAACTTTCGGTGCTCATCTTCTTATACTTTTGTTGACAAGTATGCACTGAGTCTTAACTTTTTAATGAGAATTCTTAGCAAATTTCTTTCAAGCATGCAACTTTTCATGGTTTGTTTTAGCTTTTGCAGCTCATCTTCTTATACTTTTGTGAATAAGCATGCACTGAGTCTCAACTTTTTAGTGGCAGGATTCTTAGCAAATTGCTTTTTTGCACAGCTCATTTACTGATCCGTGAATACACAATACACTTCAGTCAATTAATGCAAACTTTGTTAAGATAATGCAAGTTCAACTCACAACATCTAGAATCCTTTGGTCATTAAAGGGAAAAGATAAAATGAAGAGATGCACGAGATATAGAACTCAAATGCCATATACAGCAGTATACAATATGAAAACCTCAACCCTAATACCATTTCCAACTCAACCATCAAAGTTTCAACAATAAATCAATCGCATGCACTCAAGCTTCCTACAGCCCCCACAACAGTGTAGGCATTAGGCAAAATCTAAAATTAGTAAAGATCATGATGTTACAGTATTTGGGTGTAAAACAGCAACCAACACGAAAAACACAAAAACGACAAGAAAATACCCTGTCATTATTTCTACCAATCCACTCTTTCCTACGTATGGCAAGGATATAACATATTTCTGTTTTTGATTATTGTAGTATAAACATGGTTGACTGCACTGGCTCACCGTTTTGTTTATTGTTGAATCTTGATGATCATATTTGATTATCAGCTATGAACAAAAGTAGAGTTACCAGTCAGCTGAGAGATCAAGCCACAAATCAAATATAGCTTCTTCCATTAGATCATCTAGTGCAGTATCCCATATCTCAAGGACAACCTCCTCAGTTTCAAACTGAAGGCCCATCCAACTTCTAACCTCCATGTCCCTTGTTACTAGAGGATCAATTGAATCCAAAAAGTCTAATGGAATATGTCTTTCAATAATCCTGTTAACTTCTTTGCTTAGGCTCCGTCCTCTGGGCGCAATCAGAACATTGGATGAGAGCAAAGACACCCAAGGAGTGCATTTGAAGAAGTTCTCCTGTATCTCTTCGAGGGCCTCAATGATACAGTCAAAGAGGAGCTTTGGATCCTCTATCTGTGGATAGCATGAACTCCCTACATCATAAAAAATGGATGGCTCAAGTAACTTATCTGCCAAGTGCCATCTTGAAAAGTCAATAGTTTTTAACTCTGATGCTTCCAAAATAGCTTCAATGTATTTGACTCTAGATCTCCTGTCGGCAAAATATGCCCTTGAAGTGGTGCTTTCTTCTTTTGTTGGAAATATAGCTGCGAGTTAGCAACAAAACCAGTTGATTCATATACAGAGAGTGCAGAACTGAGGAAATTGAGAAGATAGGCAATATCATACGATGGGCAGCTCTGAGTTTAGGGATAGTGAAATCTTCTGCTATGAATTTCTCAAGAATAGAGACTGGAATTGGCCGCCCTGGACTTGTCGTAGTCTTTTCAGGAGCCTCCAAGTTTTCTTTGCAAAAAGAAGTTGGTATAGACTGGATCATAGAGTGTGCCTGCAGCTCCAATGCATTCAAATAAAGATATGGAATAGAAATATGAGCTAGTGTACAGTACTAGACAAAAAGAAATGTGATATATAACATAGTCAATCTTCTACGTAAAAAACATACCAAATTTACATTTGATGTTGCACATGCATCACCAGCTTCATTATCTGATTGCTCAATCAAAAAATTGTTAATTGCATCTGATTTTCCCCCATTTTGCACACTTTCTGAGAAGTATACAATAGAGATCATCCAAGTGTATAAATAGAAAGCTAACTTAGAAAGGACTTATCGATAGACATAATTACCATCATGGTCTGGGTCTGATGCAGCACATGTATCGACAAACTCAGTTTTTAAGCCAAGAACTGCTTCATCAATTCGATAGTCAATAGGGCAAGATGAAACCTCCATATTTTGCTTTGATTGGCTTAATGAATTGTTTACATCTTCTTCCTTGAACTCCTGCAAGGGGATAGATCCCACTTCTTCAGATGGCAAAACAACCTCTTTTTCATCTTGGCGACTCATTTTCATACATAATGCATCATCCTCTTGCATAGAGAACAATTTGGCTAGAGATTTGGAGACACGTGCTGTTTTGGAGCTTCTTGTCTGACCTTCAGTATCTAGGATATCTGCAAGGTGCTTCTTCGCTTCTGCATACATCGGAGGAGTTGATATTATTGCAGATATGTCATTGCTGATTCTAGGTTTGCAATCTTCTGGATTGACCGTACTGTCATTTTCCTTCACAACGGGAGGCTTTTCTTTCTCATGCAATGATTTACTTTTGGAGCTTGCAACTACAATGTCATTATAGAGCAGTTTATCTCTGTCACCTGGAACCTTGTGCCCAATAGGAATTTTGTGTAAAATGCCATCCATGGAGATCACTCGTCGTTCTTTCTTATTCCCACCAATTATACCCTTAATCTTTCTTTTGATCACCCCAAGAGAAAAATTAGACATAACTCTATCACCTTGCTTATGACCTGTCTTACTCTGCAATGCAAGTGATAAGTTTTGAACAGATTTGATTTCTTGCCCCTTTTTTGTTGCTTTAGTGGGTTTTTCAACAGGCATTCTTGTTTGATTTTCTGAATCCTCACTTTTCTTTTCTGATTCTTTCTCCTTTGATCTGTCTTTTCTCCAGAAAAATCTAGGCCTATTTTGGTTATGATCCATATCTTTATTTTCATGTTGATTGCTTTTTTTGGAACTCATAGTATCTTCTTGTAACATTCGAACATTTTCTGAATAATTTTCAAATCCAAAACTGTCAAATTTTCCTGCTTCCGCTTCCTGACATCTGTAAATATACCAATCAGGATCTTTTAGAAGCTTCAAGACAACATCCTTATTTGAGTTGATAATTTCTAATGCCTCCATGAATTCCTTCGATTGCGAAACATTATCTAAAAGATGCCTCATATCAACATATTTCTGATTTGCAATAGCTTCAAAAACATCAGCTAGTGCCTTGAAAAGAATATAATCCTTTTGGTTCAGACGGGAATCAAATTCACTGGGATGGTCATTCAGTTTCTGAACCATAGCTATCAGGTCAATCTTATTGTTACCATTGACAATAAGATCTTTGTGTGATTTTTTGTCAGTGTAAAACTCTACCAAATATGCAATGAGATCAGAGTCAAGGGAGAAACCGTTGGTTAGTGTAATCTTATCGGACCCTTGACCAGCCAAATTCTGAAACCCAATTTGATTGTTAACATCAGAATCAGAAGTCAGTTTGTATTGATTGCTTCTTTCTCGAACCATTTCTTCCTTCATGAGAGTTTTAACACTAGCAAAGCTTGCATCATCTCCCTTTGCCTTGATTCCGGTGACATTCTGAAAAAAAAAACATCAGGTTTGATATCCATCAAGCTTAGGGACAACAGTACTCAATATCTCAAGATACTAATTTAATTGTTTTTTCTTTTATTATCAGAAATCTCTCGACGTAAATCTTTAAAACCACATGAGTCATTAATATAAGACGCGCAAAGAATTGATTACAAACTTAGAAGGATAGATGGGAGAGTATATAACTTAGAATTGATAGCAATGACTAAGTCAAACAAAAAGATAATAAATAAGATAATCAGAAAGCTTAACACTATATTATAAATCTATACAAATTGACTCTACTTACCTTGACATCTTCATCTTTATCTCTGTTCCTGTTGGGCTTATTAAGTTTAATTCTTGAATCGCCTTTACCTGCAGATAATACAGAGAAATAATGAAGCTGTAAATGTTAATAAATTCTCAATGCCAGAAAAAGGAATTACCTACAAGTTACAGCAATTTAAAAATTACCAACTAAAATCTATAAAGAGCTAAGCTACTTAATTAGATTGTTCAATCACGAAACCAGTGAAAATACTCAATTGTAATACAAATGTGGGATCTCCAAAAAGTCCTGCATAGTAGCCAAGCACTCATGTTGGCCAGCTACTGCTTCTGAAAAGAATATCAGTGCCAAGAAGTCAGCATGATCACACGCCTCCCTAGAATATGAAAATCAGATGTATATTCATCAAAATCATTTGGCGTCGTCCAACAAATTCTCAAAATTGACTGATCCAATCAATTTCTTCTCAAGTTTCTTCTGCATTGTGTCATTCTAGACTAATCTTATCCCCTTTTCTTTTTTATCTTTTAATAATTCTGTCCTATAGTTATTGTATCCAATTTTTGCAAACAAATAGAGGGGCTGAGAGAGAACATAGAATACAAGTAAGATAGTTGAAATGACGCTGTGATTGTAAAGTACCTTTAAAATTTTAAAAACATATATATAAAATAACTGTTAGACCTACTATATTATATGAGATTGAATATTGAGTTATGACTCAAACACATAAGCAAAAGATGAGAGTTGCAGAGATGAAAATATTAAGATGAATGTATGGACATACGGGGGTGAATAAAATAAGAAATGAGAATGTTAGAACGAAAGTTGAGGTTGCCCCTATTGATGAAAAACTTTAAGAGTCGCATTTAAAATAATACGAACATATACTTAAACAACCAGTAGATGTTCAATGTAAAATTATTACAAATATACAAATTAAATGAGAAAGAGGAAGACCAAAAAAGACTTGATTAACAACGACTTAGTGGATAAGATAAAATTTATTTAGATATAGATGATGATATAGTAGAGAATAAA
>JBAMHZ010000072.1:724477-743347 GCA_037177395.1 Alpinia galanga
AATTGTGGCTTTAAAGAGTGCAAAAAGGCAAAGGTCAAAGGAGAAATGTTACCTCGTCCTTTTTTTTTGTCGTGTGTGTTTTTCATTTGGATGTCCAACTCAGTACAGCTCGACATGATTATACACCTCCAACTCCAAATGCACTACATTCCTAATTGAAATTGGTCCACGGAATTCCAATAATATACATGACAACAATATAATATCATTCACGGTACTGATTTGTCACCCATCAAAATGAAAATGCAGGAGAAGGAAGTGAAACTTTAAAGAGCAACTTAAATACAAAATCAAAAGATTACATAAACAACAAACAAGTAAAAAAAAAAAAGAGAGGGACTTTTCTATGTTAATTTATTATCAAATGATATTTTGATAATAAATTAAATTTTATTAAAAGTAAAATAATGAGTTGGAAATTTTAGAGGCGAAGAAAAGAGAAGGGACCATGTCTGTTGTGGTACAGTCAGATGCTTATCTCCATGAATCAAGACTGGCTCTTTCGGTATTAATTGGCTGGTGAGATCTCGACCCACTCCGCCACCGGCATCGCCGCTGCTGACGGCCACAACAGCACACTGCCATGGCCTTGACCTTCAAATCGACGAGTCCCCTGGGCATTCCCCAAATCCTACACCAATCCATCCTCCTCTTCCTCAAGGCCGGCCAGCTTCTTCTCCCCCTCTTCCTCCTCTCCGTCCTCTCCTCCTCCCTCCTCTTCTACAGTTACTACTCCATTGCCCCAATCCTCCTCGACCTCGCTGCCAAGATCTCCATCCTCATCGAGGAAACCAAGCCCCGCCCGCCCGCCATCCTCCCGTCCATTATCAACGACCTCAAATCCTTCGCCGCCATCGCGCCCCTCATCGCCCTCTACTCCTTCTTCTCCTCCCTTTTCATCTCTCTCTCCTCCATCTACACCTTCGCCGCCGCCTACACCGACACCGATTTGACCCCCGAAGGCCTCCTTCTCCGGATCACCCGCCGCTGGTACCCGACTATGGTGACGAGGCTCTATACGGTCCTCCTCGCCGACGGCATCGCCCTCCTCTGCTCGTTCGCCCTCGTTTCCGTCGCCCTCAGTTCCCTCTCCGACGCAATTTTCCTAGCCTTCCTTGTGACCTTCTTGTACCTCTACCTGTCGACGCGATGGCAGATGAGTCTCGTGATCGCGATCGTGGAGGAGACGTGGGGGATCGGTGCGCTCTCCTGGGCGGTGAACCTCTACTTGGGGAACAAGAAACGAGGTGTTGCGCTCACCGCCATGATGGTGACGATGAAGGCGACGATCTACGGCGCATTACTAGTGGGGCTGGTAATGGCTTCGGATCCGACGAAACAGGCCTGGATAGGCATGGGGTGCGTCGGGGCTGTGGCGGAAGCGGCCTGGAACTTGTACACCTTGGCAGTGTACACCGTGTTCTACTACGAGTGCAGGAAGAGCCATGGGCTGGACAGCGTTGGCTTATCCCCTGTTCTCGTGAGTGTCAACGCGGTGGTATATTGAGGTGCGTCCTTCATTTCCTAAGTTAATCGTTGATACATATGTTTACTTGAAAATTAATTTAGCTGCACAAAGTATCATTTCTTTGAGGAATTTCAAAATTCAAATTTCTCGAGCATCTCAAAGAGAAACACACACTTCCTCTGCAATCAAATTACAGAAAACTCTCTAGTGTGAATGACACAATTGAACATAGCTTAACTTGTAGCATTGTTTGACATACGTTTTTGAAACCCTCATGCTTCTGTTTTATCATCAAGCTCCTTTAGGGATCTTCAAACTAAGCCCGAAAGTTATCTAGGGTTCATTTTTGAATCAAGCTCAAAGTTTAGAGGGCCCAAGGACCTTTCTATTGGATGTAGACTTGTAACAGACATGGACCACTTTGACTTCTACGAGTGTTTTGTTCCTTGCAATCAGAGTTGGAGCATTCAAAAATCCATCTGTTATGGAAATTGTCCTGTACAAGAAGAGTTCATGCACAATAATCTTGTTCCCTGTGGAAACATATGATTACAACCCTTCAATAGCCACTGGCCATTTGTTGCGCAATTAGGACAATGACATAAAGTTCCTGCAAATTTACATTTGAATGAATAAGGCTTAAAGCATCTTAGACTTTTAATCTTTCCATGAAATGCTATAATTTTAATATACCTTGATGTACTTCTAAGTGGATGGATTCAAATTAATTATAATTTTATAATTCTCATCCACACTTGCTCGTCTCTAAATATAAACAGAGTGAGCGAGAGAGTTAAAAAAATCTAATGCCAAAATAATTATAATGCATTGAATGAGACCAATGGTTCCTATAAGGGCATCCGCATTGGTGGGTGTTATAACACCCACCACCTCATCAAAAAGCATGAGTCTACATGTCACATACATATTATATTAACACTTTATGTGGATGTTATAATACTCTCACTCATATTGATTTTAACCCCAATTGAGTGTTATAACACCTAATAAATTTCACCAATATGGAAGCCCTAAGGGATTGGTTTCTTCATGTGGATGCATTGAATGCATCAAATCGATTTGGTGCTCCATTTTGTATTAGGGATTGGTCTCTCTACATTTCTTTGAATATAGTTCGGTTAATTGCGCACACAGTTTTAGCTGGAACAAAACATAAGTACAAATTATGATGCATCTTAATTTTCTGATTTTATTATCACTCAGTTTTTGTTACCACTGTTAGTGCTCCGATTAAGCTCTTCCCAATTAAGATCTTCACAATGAATTACTGAACCAGGCAACACATGACATGTCTCCGTTGATGCCACTGAAATTATTTGACACAATAACATTAACATTTCTGGCATGGAATCCATATCAGTAGGCAGCCTAAATGATTTTTTCTGACACAATATCGATCTGGCGTTTGAAGCCACAATGCGAATGGCTTTCCCAAATCCATTTATCAGGGAAACAGATTTCAATTATATCTGCTGTTTCAGTAACTTTTTATGCTTGTTCATTTCTTCCTGTTCTACTATAAACTTCTTGTTACAGCTTCTAGTCGTGTGATGAAATGATATCTTCCACTATGTACAGTCACATAACAAGGTTTCCATAATTTAACAAGTCCTAAGATGATCACAATCCATACTTCAAACAAAAATTCATTTGCCAGTTTTTTTTTCCTCTTTAAACTTTCTTATTTCAGGAGATTGTAAAGCGGCTTCCTTGAACATCTTAATTGATGAGATCTGCAAGAGTTTGCTTTTGTGGATTGAAGTGCTATGGCTACTGTTAAATCATTTCCTACCCAGTCTTAGACTTCAATTTCTACTGTTGTATAATTCTTCTGCTCTTGATAATTTCGTTTAGTTTTAATCGAGTAGTTGTTTTCGCTTGTATTGTATTATTCTTTTTTTTGTTCCGGCGCTCCCAATCAATGTCTTGCTTTACATTACTTAGCCAGTAGCGAATCGACTGGGGAATCTATCAAAATGCGTTTTTTTTTCCCTTCCTCATATTTTTCTGAAATTTTGCTACAATTTCACTTTTTCTTCCTATATTATTCTTTCGATTCAAATATTCCCCAGAAGATTCCATGGAGTTTCTCATGGAATGACAACAAAAGCCCCCTACAGAGGGAAAAAAAATGGATCAATTAATGCACAAGAGAACTCAAACATTCAACCGACACAAATCAAAGCTATAAAAAAAAATAATTTTAAATCTCATCCTGCAGTAATAAAAACATGTTCGTCCTCTTTATAATTATCTTCCTAAGCTTCAACATACAAAAGGCACTAGTTATGAGAAGGACCTCCTATCTTTATCTCTTGCTCTACTAAGTATCACTTTTAAACTCGTGGAAGTATTCTTGAAAAAAAAAAAAAAAATCAAATTGAGCCTATAAACATTCACACAACATGATCAACATTAATTTTACGTAGCATGGTTTCTTCCTAAATAGGTTGATTCAAGCTCATTGTGGATTAAAAGCGGATGATGCAACAATACACATCATGAATATGCTATTAACTAGTTTATGAATATAATATAATGTTATGCCTTTGATTTTCTTATCATAAAAAAAATGATTTCATTTGAATAAAATAGTCCAAATAAATTGTAGGATAACAAAGTAGATACGCGTGATCCATCATGCTTATCGACTTTTAGCGGCAAAATGATTATTTCAATCTCTATCAAAAGATATTTCGATTCTTTATATACAAATATACGACAAAATGATTTATTAATAAAATAATCGTACGCAATTCAATTCATTGAATGGAGTCCACATCGCGATTGAAAGTGTCATCAAATGGCTGCGCCTTGATGTTTTAACAATGTACTCTTTTCCCCCAACTTGTTTGCATTTTTATTATGATTAAAAATATTTTAATTGAATAAAAATCACTTTAGACTATAAATTAAAATCACCAAAAGATTTGCTCTCTTTTGCCAACGTTAAACAACATCCTAAGTAAATCAACTAAAATTATTATTTATCTCTGCTGATTTAAGACAAAAAAAAAACACTGTTTATATGCAAAGAAAGTTTGAATTTCGTAAACAGGTTAAATTTTATTAATAAATATTTTAAAAAAATTATGTTCCTTTTTATTTTTTTTAAAAATAATTTACCACACGAGCTTAGGATTTTAATATAATGAGGAAATAAGCCAATATATCTAGAATACAATTAAATAAATTTACTATTTGGTGTTTTTTTTATTATTTCTCCGACGATAGAATCGAACTATTTATGGTGCTTAACATAAATTCCCAATTGCATCCATCTTACTGAATCAAGAAAACAAAATGTAAATTATTCTGTGTGTTTTTTCTCCATTATAGGTTTTAAAATTATTGCTTATTGTATTTCATAATATAGTTTTCTAATTTCCAAAATTTAATGAAAATTTGCATTTTAAAAGTGAAAATTCCGCCAAAAATTGTAAGAAAGGATTAAAGAAATCAAGGGCAATTTTGTTATTTGGTATTGGTTGACCTGTTTTAAGTATTCTGTCACGAACACAAATTCCGATGCACTGCTTCCAATTTTTCACTCGCTTCGCCGCTCTTCTTCTTCTGGTCGCCTCCGATCTAAGTTTCTACTGGACTTCCATTACGTTGCAAGTAAGCTCGATTATCGGCCTCGTATTCTCGATCTCTCGGATTTTTCTACGTTTTTATTTTTTGATTACAAGGTCTAGATAGATTGTTTGACTGATCTGGAGGTACTGCTTTGTGTTGGGTTGAAGGGGGTGAGATGAGAAACTCTGTGTCGGATCGGAATCTCTTTATCGAGAGTGAGGAGGAGGATGATGGCGTCAACCAGGAGGAAGGGCAGAAAGCGCGGCCCTCGGCTGCGGGAGACTATTCCGACGGCTCCGATTCGACTTCGGAGGATGGGGATAGCGCGCCACATAGCAGGCCAAACTCGTATTCCACCAATTGGCCCCAAAGTTACAGGTAAACATCTTTTTCGCTTCCACGTATGCCTGCCTTACGGTCGAGATCTGACGGCGGGGAAGATTTGGTTTTGTAGCCGGGGGATCTGGATCCAATTAGGGGATTTCCTTTTGAAGGAGGATCATTCACGATGGAATATCTTCATTCTTGATGATTTATGTATCGAACACTTCATTAATTTGTTTGATCAACAACAGCCTCATCTTTACTACGATTGTTAGTCGTCCAAGAGATCATTATTATTATTATTATTTTTTCAAAAAAGACTCAAACATTAAGAATCGAGGGAAAACTATTAGCATCTTTCTGATTTGATAGCATAATTCAAGCTAGTGAAAAAAAAAGAAACAAACACAGTAGTCTTGTCTTGTTTCTCTTTGAATATGTAGCTCTGCAATAATTGAAACAAATGCCTAGGAATAGTTTTGTAAGGGGAAGACAATTGGAGAGTCAGGTAGAGGCAGCTTAATCTGACGTGTTCTATTTATTTTATTCCCGCTGTAGTGTGGAAAGATCCAGGCGATTGGATAGGGTCGTCGTTGACAGGCAGATCCGTGGTGGGGCACGTGCTTGTCGTGTCAGCCATCATAACTTACTATGATACCCAAGGGATTCTTATGGCTTAGAAGTCTCGAACTTTACCCTGGTGGTTAAGGGTTAGATCACCGGGAAAGCTCGAACTTTACCCTGGTGGTTAAGGGTTAAATCACCTGGCGGGGTAAGTCATCAAAGAGAGACACTCGTGTCATGTGAGTCACGAACAGAGGAATAGTGTGCCTTGGCTTAACACCTTTTCATGTTAACTAGGTGGAGGCAAAAAAAGTTCCAATAATTTAGTTATTTTTTATTTAAAATAATAAAAGATAGTTATCGGAGTCAATTAATTATTAATTTGAAAGGTTTAGAGAAATGAATAAGATATAATCACTTGGGGAACTACAACATATAGCGAAGACTCTTCTATACGTCTTGCGGATTTGACGTAGCTGACTGGGTAAGACCTATAATGATGGAGAAGTGGAGGAGATTGTCAAAGGGGTGTGAAAGAGAGGGTTGATGATGCTGTCATAGAGCGAAGAATCATCAACAAATGTGTCACCGATAGTGGTAGACATTTATAACTTGAACTTGATAAACCAAATTGAACTAAATTGAAAGGATAGTTTATCGTTTTAACAATATAGTTTCAGTTTGGATATTTGATAAAATTATGGGTTTCAATTTGGTTTTAGTTGTGATTTAATTTTGGTTTGAACTTGAACAAATTGTTTAATTTGAACTGAACCGCTAAGGTTTTTATAGTATATATATAGTAAATATTTATCATGATTTTTTTTCTTTTTATATGATTTTAGTTTGGATATTTGGTAGAATTATCAGGTTTAATTTATTTTTATTTGAGCTTTCCCCAAACAGTTACTATCAAATCGAACTGTTAAGATTTTTATAATACTGATGCATAAATAAATTAGTATGTTAATTATTATAATTTCTTGTTGTTATTTTCTTTTTATCTTCCCTAATCAATATTCTGAAAATTATAATAATTTTTATTAATTTCAAATGGATTGTTTGTCTGTATACTAGTTTTTAAATTATTATTATTAATTTGTATTTATGTTTTTACTAATGGTTTCAAATTGAACCTAATTGGAAATTTCAATTTGGTTTTAAATTGACCGAAATGGTTTTGGTTTGAATTTTACAAATCGAAATATTTCAAATTATTTTCGTTTTTTTTCCCACTAAATTGAAAAAATGAACTGTGTTAACCCCTTGCCACTAATCAAGAAGAGATGAGGTGGTGGAGGTGGGAGTCCTGTGGGGAAAGAAAGGAATATTGGAGGAGTGATTGGTTGAATTTGGGCAGTGACATCGTCTGTACTTGTTGATCTCTCATTTAGATATCTTAAGTTATTTATTTTTCTTCTGCAAAACTTTTTTTTATTTTTAAATTATAGAAGTCAAGATAAGTTTAGATCTTGTTTTAAAATTTATTTTATTTGTCTTTATAGAGGTCACCCATAAATCTGGCTTAAAGGCATTTGAAAGCCATGACTTTTATCCACTAGACATGCCATGTGATATCCCTAGTCGAATGAACTACCATGAATTATTGTAGGAGAGTCTACTAGAAAGCTTACCTAAATCATGCACTTTAAATAAATAGCATAATAATTTCACCATAAACAAAATTGATCTGTAAAAAATAAATAAAGCATATCTTCTAATTTATTTATTTTTTAGTTTGAATTGAATAATAAATATCTGTAAATGTTTTATAAATTTTTATCCATAATAAAATCATGGTTGATTTCTTTTTAAATAATTTTTAAAAATTGCTTTTGATCATAGAAGCACTTCACTTCTAAACCTCTTTTAATTTTAATATTGTTGAAATGACATTTTAAAAAAAATTGGCAGCCATGCTTCCTTGAGTTTATTTATTTGTTTCATTTAGATTGTGACTTTGCAGCCTCTCTATATAGACACGTGGCTCCATTTATGATGCCACATGTCAATCAATAGAGGCTTCCTGAAAGACTGCCTGAAATCACATTGTTTAAATAAGATATGCAGTCTCGCTAGCTCACCTGAACAAGGGAAAAGGGCCCTAATCCATATGGATGGAATATTAATTAAAGGATTAAGTTCTTTAACCAAAAAATTACTATTTTTTATCACTTTAAAAATGATCATATGATGAATCAATATATTGAAATTCTTTTAAAAAGAGTTTGTAACAATCTTACCATCTGGGGTGGGCGTTTGATAGATCAGGAAAAAACCCAAACCTCAAATTTTGAAAAGAAACAAGCTTTGGTTGCCTTTTTTTTTTCAAGACAAAAAATGACTTTGGTCAGATTGTGGTTGCTGCATTTTTCACCTCCATTTTCTCGATTTTGTTTAAGTTTCAAATATCTTGATTTTCTGGGTTTGTTAATATCTACACACATTTTAAATACTTATGAAATTGGGTTATTTTGTAGATTATCTCTTTGGTCTAAATGAAAATAGTTTCAGTTATAATTTTTAGTCTATCATAGTTGGTTTATACGTGTTTATAGTGAATCATATATTTGTTCATAGTAAATCATATATTTTAGTTAATTCCAATTAAATCTGGGTCAGATATTTTAGAAGTCCAAAACTCAAAAAAAAAAAAAAAGTTTAAACTGGAATTAGTTAAATTTACAGAATACTGCTGGTACACTAAAATGTTCTTGGTAAGTTATGAGGATTTTGTTTTTCTTCAAGTTTTTGAAGACACTGAGAAAATTTTCATCTGCTTGATTTGCTAACATATGCTGTGATTATCCTATAACATAAAATACCCTAACTATTCATGAGTAAACGAAATTCTGTTTTTGACTTTTAGCTACTATTTAATGCATTGTATGCCCACCGTGTGGATCTGATTGTTCTGATTTAGATTAATTGGTTACATCAGGCACTCATATGAACATGATTATTTCTGGTCTTATTTGACATTTAAATATGGTAATACATTATTTTCATGCCAAATTTTAAACATTTACTTATTTGTTTTATTTATTTGCAGAGTGAAAAAGACCATATACTCGACCAAATACTAAGGTGTTAATTTTCATTTTACAAAAAGGATGCTCAATTAAAGAAGAAAATTTTAAACCATGTTAAGGTCACTAACGTCTTTTTTCAATGGAAAAAATTTTTGTAACTTCTCTACAGTGAGTTGATCAAAATAAAGGATCTTAGCTAGTTAAAGATTTTTAAATTATCACTATAGTTTAGATGGTTGAATTTATGTTAATTGTATCAGTATTGGAGCACAGCCAGTGATGGTGTATGTATATGTATGTGTTTATTATAATTTAATTGTTTATTTTACTAATGTTATCTACTGAGGAATATGATTATGTTTAGACTTACCATTAACATCCATTGTTTTTATTATTTCAGGCAATCCATGGACATGTATAGTAGCATAACATCGCCAAACATAGGATTCTTGGGGACTCCAACGCTTAGCCGATTATCTAGTTCCTTCATTTCTTCTTCCTTCCGGTCTGTGAAACACACACCAGAAATCATTGCATCGCTTATAAAACCTTTGTTACCCACCACTGTTGTTGATCAACAACAAGTAGAAGTAGAAACAAGGCAGAGCTCACAATCATTACTACTGCCCTCAAGAAAGCCATCCTTGGAAAAGATACAAGAGAAGGTCTCTCATGAATTTCCCACCTCCAAAAATTGTTCCTATGGACAAGCTGTGCTCAATGGTATGCATGTTTCAACCTAATTTCCTTTTTCATTTGGATTTTTTTAGGATATGATAATATTGACCAAAAAAATTGGTTCAAAGTTATTATCTTTATTGGCTAGGTCTAATCATGACATCTTAGATTATTTCCTAATAGAAAATTGTGGTAAGATCTATAGACTTTCAAGGGAGCGATAAAATTAACTTGGACTCTAGCAGTTTGAATGACATTGTTTTTTGTGTCTAAGGATATCCTTTTACAATAATATTAACTTGGACAACCAAATGCATCAAACGATGTCTCCTATTCTATAGAGTGCTCTATCATTGAGAAATTTTCTGCTCTAGCTGTCTTTATATTTGTGAATTGCTTTGGATGGTGTTATCAATAGATGGATTATTTTTATGTTAGATGTTCAATAGTTTTCAAATTTCCCATACTTTTTACATGGTGAATGAATAACTCATTTTGAAATTATTACTAAGTCTACTAAAACTTATGTTCTATTTGTGTTAGGAATTAATGTCCTATGTGGGGTTGGGATCCTTTCAACTCCTTATGCTGTCAAAGAAGGGGGATGGCTCAGTCTATCCATACTTCTAATATTTTCTGTGCTTGCCTGGTATACTGGCATTCTGCTGCGCTACTGTTTGGACAGTGAGGAAGGACTTGAGACATATCCTGATATCGGACAGGCAGCCTTTGGCACCACAGGCCGCTTTGCCATCTCTGTACGTATAGGGCATATCAATTGTTCATCCCTTTTTGCCTATTAATCAGAGATCTGATGAGCTAATTAACCTTGGTTATTTAATCTGTGTATTGCAGATTGTTCTCTACCTGGAGTTGTATGTAAGTAATGAAAACATATTCATATTTAAGCTTGGCGGGCAGTTCTATTTTTAAACTAATTTTTTAAATATTTCTAATTTACTGATTTTTGTATATTTTGCAGGCTTGCTGTGTTGAGTATATCATTTTAGAGAGGGATAACTTGTCTTCTTTGTTTCCAAATGCACAGTTGGAGTTAGGTGGGCTACATATGGACTCTCCTCTTCTCTTTGCCATTTTAACCACTCTCCTAGTCCTCCCCACAACATGGCTTCGAGATTTAAGTGTTCTTAGTTACCTATCAGGTGATTCTATAATTTATTTTCTTCTATTTGCATTTGTTAATTGTGAATGTGGTATATTCACCTTTTAGGTGCTTGTAGCAGCCAAATTTTGAAATTAGATGCATGGTATATGCAACACTCATACATCTGCTAGAATACGAGCTTTCTTATGAAAAATACCAGGATGCAGAACATATCTTGCTCATATAACTATTTTAGTTTAATATTCTACGCGTTCATTTGACTGTGAGAATGCAGTTCATGTTGTTTTTACCACAACATGATCTTCTATTTTATTTGTTTTATTTTTTAGGAAAAATCCATTGTTTAGAAATTCATGTTTTTCTTTGTTATTTTGCCTTTTGGTGCAAAAGAACTCCTGCACGCCAGCGCAAAATCATATTATACTTTGATGTTCAATTTCCATTTAAAACATTCAAAATGCATGTTAATACGTGTAATCTCAGTTTGAGAAAATATGAAAAAGTCAAGCAAAAAAATGGGAACTATTTTTGAATAAACAAGCTTATGCCTTTCTTACAAGTAATTCTGTCACTATTTTGCAGTTGGAGGAGTTATTGCGTCTGTGCTAGCAGTCTTGTGCTTATTTTGGGTGGGTGCATTTGATAAAGTTGGTTTTGAAAATACTGGAACTCCACTAAGTCTGCAAGGTATTCCAATTGCTATTGGTATATATGGCTACTGCTATTCTGGTCATGCTGTTTTCCCAAACATATATTCCTCACTGAAGAAACCTAGTCAATTCCCAATTATTCTCTTTACATGGTGAGTCAATCTTAAAACATTTTTAGTTGTTTTTTAATATTTTCTAGTCATATAGAAACTAATAGAACTAGGCTTGGCTAATCATGCATATGCAGTTTTGCAATTTGCACCTTAATGTTCGTTGGGGCTGCAGTGATGGGTTACACTATGTTTGGGGAGTCAACTATGTCACAGTTCACACTAAACATGCCACAGAATCGTGTAGCCTCCAAAATTGCTGTTTGGACAACGGTAATCCCCCCATGTCTACGCTTTTTGAAAATTTAACTTGTTTAATTTTAAATAGTATATGCAATATGCATATCTGTCTTGGCCAAAACATCTGTAATTGATGCGCTAGGTATTGAAAATTGAATTACATAATCTATTTTGGCTTTTGAAACAGATTGCCGTCTATATTGTCTTTAATGGAGAATGTTTCATTATATGTAAAGGAAGATTTTAAATAAAATATTTACAAATCATAGTCTAAGACACCATAGGTTTAAATCGGAAGCATGAGATAGCAGTGGCAAGAAAACTAGTTTTACTTTGGTTAACAGATGAACATAATCCAAGTAGGAAAAACTGTGGTTTTTATGTTTGCAATTGAATTGAATTTTAATATTGCTGATGTATATAAAGAAACAAATAGGCTGAGGGGCGTTGTTCATGGCTTGAAAGAAATAGCACCAGAATAAACATATAAACTGTGGTTTTACTCTGTTTCCCATTTTGCTCTTTGTTCCTTACCTAGCATCATCATCACTATCACTATCACCATCACCATCACCATCACCATCACCATCACCATTAAGCTATGTTTGTCCCAGTTATTTGGAGTTAATTAAGGGATAGAAAAGTATAATGAATAAAAAAAATGGATTGCAAATAGAAATGGATAGAGTTGTTATAACGCAATCTTCCTCTTTTATCCACTGGTCATGATAGAATTAACTCGTCATGGACAGAGTTGTTGTTATAACCGACTTCATCCAGTGGGATAAGACTTGATTGTTGTTGCTGTTGTTATTGTTGTCATTGTCGTCTTTCTCTATGAAGTAAACAAGCCCTTACTATTAACCAAAGGTTGTCATATCTAACTCTATAATAGGCAAGCACAGTTAACGATACAATACTTGAGAATATTTTATAACAAAATGAGAAGCTTATGAGGGGAAAAATAACTTCTGTGTTAATATATGAAAAACAACTCTTATGAGATCATTTAGATAACACATGATTGACAAAGAAGTCATTTGGTCAAAAAAAAAAAAAAGAGAGAGAGAGAGAGCAAAACTTGGACTAATGCCAATCTACGCTACTCGAACTAGTATACAAGTATATACAGTTATAGATCTAGACATCTCACGCAATTGTTCCTAAAGTCGTTTTGATGTGATGTTAAACTTAATTAAAACATTAGATTTCTTATGAGCATAATTATTAATATCTTAGATGTTTATGACATGACTTTAATTCAATAATCTTTATAAATTATGAACTAGAAACTAATGCCATCTCTTTGGCCTTGTTTGCAGGTGGTGAATCCAATTACTAAATATCCTTTGATTTGTCATCCAAGTTCCAAACATCTCAGTTTTTCTTATTTGTTACTAGAATTGATTTAAGTTTTATGAGTTTTTGATTTCCAGTAGTCTATCCAATAATCTTGTCCAAATCTATCATTGTGCAATTTCCAAATGCTAATTACTAGATCAACATACATGGGGTCATAAGAAGAGTTTGTTGAAGTGTCATTTTTTCTATAAGAAGATATTCTATTGAAATGTTGATTTCTATCATGTAGTTACATATTTGGGCTCCCTAGTAGTTTAATATCCAAAAAAGTTCTCACTAAACCTTTTATATCGGGGTATTCTATTCTATTCTATGTTTATATCCCTTAACTAATGAAAACATATGCATTAACTCTTACCCCTTTGGCCATGAGTTTGGAGGAGTTGATCCCATCGAACCATATGAAGACACATTTATATCCAATTATGATAAGAACAACACTAGTTATTTCTACGCTATGTGTGGCACTCTCGGTCCCATTTTTTGGTGAGTTTGTATTCCTCTTTCACAATCTTCCTTTTCTTTTTTCTTAAATTTTCATTATATCGACTATTATTTCTTAAGTAAGTGAATATATTTCTAAAGATCATTGTTCAGTCAACTGTCAAACGACATGTTTCTATAGACTTAAGGTGAATTGTGTCGCATTGACAAGTAGATGTTCCATTTTGCAACATAATATAAAACAATATTATTTATATTGGCTTTACATTGATAGAACAACATTGACAGAAATAGCATGATGATGCTTGCGTTTATGTAGTCATATTTATATTAATAAATATAATCAAACTAGATATTCAAATTTTTTTCATGAAATCCTACAAATTTACTTCAAACCAAGCGTCTTTATAGTCCTTGCTTCTATTCTATGCTCAGATAAGAATTTCATTTCCTTTAAATTTGTACTCTATTCTCAAGTCCATTGATCTTAAATTGTCATCAGGATTGGTGATGGCTTTGATTGGGTCTTTGCTCACCATGCTTGTGGTAAGTCATAATTTGGTCTACATTACTAAATAATTTTATCATCTAAGACAGTAAATATTTGTTCTCTATTTTAAATCTTACATTCTTGCAGTCTTTGATTCTTCCATGCATTTGCTTCTTGAGCATTCTGCGGGACAAAGTTACTAGGATTCAGGTAACCCAGTTGTTTGATTAATTGAGACCAACTGTGCTCTCTCGTAGAAGTTTTGCTTTTATATATCATGAACTCGTAACCAAAAATATAATATAGGACTGAAGTGGGTGAGAGAAAGCCATCATAAAAATCCATGTCTGTAATATGCTTCAATTAAATCTCCTTATCTATCATGGGCAATCTAAAACATCTCAATTTGTCTACACCACTAAATATATTTGACCAACTATTCACTAACTTTTGATAGATATAGTCAATTACCATGATTATGGCATTCAGATTATTTGCAATTCCTTGTCTTGATGAGTTATGGATGACCTTGACTTGAGATATAAAATTTAATTATTGATTTCAGCCTGTGTATATTAACACGTCAAAATTTCCCATTTAATCGCTTCACCTGTAGAGTTTGCTGTGCGTTTTCATCATCACAATTGGAGTAGCTGCTTCCATCTGTGGCACAATCTCTTCCGTCTCAAAGATCGTTGACAGATTAAAGCAATGATATGACACCAAGCAAATCAAGTTTTGGAGGCTCCCATTTTTGTTGGTCATTCCTGTATCTCCGTCGCTTTAAATTTTATTTGTTGTTAATTAATGAATTTTTGAAATTTCTTTTACAATTCTAAACGATTTTGAATAATTTGTAACAAAAAGAACCCCGTGTGCCATCAAATTAAACTATGGCAAGTCACATTGATTGTAAAATGATAGAACGTGGCTCACTTTTAATTGGCTATTTACTTGGAACCTTCATAGACATAAAACTGATCCTTATCAGCTCTATAACCAGTCAATTAAGTCATGTTTGTTGAATGCTGCACAAAGCACGTCAATTAGATAGGAGACTGATGGCGATTCTATCTACTCCTAGATTTGGATCATATATTCTTTATAAATTTTAAAATTTCTCTCTAAGATTTTTTTTATACAAATATTATATTTTATTTCCATTATAAGATATTAATCTTTCAAATTTTTTTCTTCTTTTCTTTCTAATCTTAAGTTTCCTTGTCCGTCACTGATATCAGCGGGACAGGCGGACCATAGAACTTGAACTTGGAGGTCTTCCATTACCAAAGAAGTACTCACAAGTGTGTGGGGGCACCAAATTAAAGAGGCACATAACTCTAGCACTTTGCTACAAATACGTGTGTGAGTGTGTATATATGCAGGCGACAAGCATCATAACACAATTCATTATGGTGGAGAATCCACCCAATGGAGTCAAGATCAACGCCCAACGCCTAGTGCAGGTCAGTAATATGTTATCTCAGCAATCACATGAATTCATTCTCTCATCGACTTCTAATGTCCAAAAAGGCTTATCATCCAACCATCCACAATTTGATTTCATGTATATTGTCACCATGGATTTCTAATGTTTAATTAAAACAACTCGTTGTCAATAATTCATGGTATATGTACATTTCATAAAATGAATTTATTATTATTATTATTGGGATTAAACATATCGTATTTTTTAGGAATTTGAAAAGAACTAATTTGGTTCATTATATTCACTTGAAGGCTCAATTTCACTTGACTTGGATGTTAAAGTTGTTTTAGGTCATTAGACATCTTTTCGAGTTATGATCGAAAACAAGATATCATATCATGCATGATGATGTAATAATTTGCTAATGACGTCGACACCGAAGTGGTGCAATTCGACCTGTACAACGTAGTTTGCTCTATGGAGGATTAGAAGTCTACTAACGAGGTGGGTGCCGAGGTGGATCGGACTTGTAAAGTTTAACTTGCACACATTGGAAACAAGCTTTAGGGGTGCTAGAGTTCTAAGAAGAGGCTCCTCTGTTGGTGTTTATAAGTATGAAATTGAGAGTTATACTTATGGAACAGTGACCACAATCTTTGAGAATCTATTCAACCGTTTCAACTATATTAATCCCAATTGACTAATCATTAATCATAGCATTATCCATTAATATTAACCATTTGGTCATTACTGTTTACTAACTTTATAGAGCGACTATGTGGAGATGATTATCATGTCTATTTGTGTCTAGCTAATAATCATATGGACGATAGTGACAATTTTGAGAAGACTTATAGATGGATCATAAATGTAATCTATTAAGCACGAGTAGCTTAAAGAGAGGAGGGCTCAAATAACTTAGAGTAGAGAGTTTGGGAAATTGAGTATCTAGCCTTCACTTGTTTGATTTCATAAGTGTTGAGATATCGACTTAGATTGAGATGTCAGCCTTTTAGCTCGAGATCTTGAAACAAGTGATATACTAATGTAAAGTAGGGTCACATAGATAAATGAGTTCTAAAAAAAAACTAGAAATAAAAAAAGTCAATATCTCAACTCTTATATAATTCAAAGAACACATTAATTATTAATTGCCAAATTAAGATCAGACATGTATGGATACACTGACCCACAATCCACACATTTGCCACTCTCACTTAGTGCCTTCCCCCACTTGTGCACAAACAATTCACTAGTTAAAAGCATAAATATTAGTTTTGTTTTCTAAGTATTCAAATCTATAAATGCAATCCTAAAACCTACATATATTGCCAATGAATTTTTCATGACAATAGCTCTCATAATTCCTTTCCTTCCACTAACCACGCCATTTGCATCCACCACAACAAACACAACGAAGTCACTGTTTCTCTTTTCCCTTTTACAAATAAAAAAAAAATTTATGGAAGAACCACCGCATTAGCGGTCCTTCTCAACTGCTCCTACCGAGGAGAAGAGTAAATCAGAACTCAGGTGACAAATACAAAGGAGGAGATCTTGGTCGTTGTCTCAAGGTATTGATCTTTTTGGGAATTGACTCTTTTTCATTTAAAGTTCCCTTGTATACTTACCAACTGAGCTAGTCTTGGGACCTGTCTTTTATAAAATAAAGGCAAAGAGAAAGAGAGAGTAAATTTCTGGTTGTCCCTAAAACTTCTCTTTGAAACTTTAAAATAATGAAAATTTCTCTTAAAATCTTTAAATTGTTATTGCTTTAGCACTCAATTAGTTGGAGTTCCCAACTAAAATAAAAGAATTTCACATATTTATCATGTCACTATTCATTAATCCCATAACAGTTCTTTTTAATAGCTAGGTTAGACAAAATAAGAACACTCAACCTTCATATTCTCCATTGAATGGCTTAGAAAGAGAACCTTCATATCTATATCTATATCTATATCTATATCTCTCTCTTTCTATATATATAATTTTCAGAGAAAAGGGAGGAGAAAATAAAATAATGCAACCTTTTTTTTTTCTCTCTCTCTCTTGCTTATAAATAAGCAACCTGATTCAGTTCTTCTGCCTCAAAAGCTGAAAAACAAATTCATTAAGCGACAGCACGATGAAGTTTCTCCCCATCCTCCTCTTCCTCCTCCTCCTCTTCACTCTTGCAACATCCATCAAGACAACCACATCAGCCGCAGTCTTCTCTGATCGCAAGATCAACCGCGACGTCATTCCAAAGCAGCAGAAGGGCGATGCAGGTGCTGCAAACACCCACCATCACCCTAACACTCTGAGAGCAGTAAACGAGTTAATTGGTAAGGCGAGCAGTGGAGATGGATCCGCAGTGGGTGGCAAGAAGGACTTGGATATGAGCAATCATCATTCTAAGGATGCAGCAAGTTGGAGCGGTATACAAAATGGAGGACCTTCACCAGATAATTAACTAATTAGGGTTTGATGATCTATATACGTTGCATGAAGTAAGAAGTATTTAGCCAGCTACTGTTTAATCAGTATGTGTAAGAAATAAGAAATGTTTTACTGCTGTTTTATAGATGTACACTGGACTTGCATCGGTTAAGTTCTCAGCTGTG
Source organism: Alpinia galanga (assembly GCA_037177395.1). Taxonomy (NCBI): domain Eukaryota; kingdom Viridiplantae; phylum Streptophyta; class Magnoliopsida; order Zingiberales; family Zingiberaceae; genus Alpinia; species Alpinia galanga. The sequence continues at coordinate 742,601 of JBAMHZ010000072.1, forward strand.
TTAAACCCATCTGTACTTGTATTTGCATAATCTATATATATGATGCATGTATTTACTTAATATATGAGCACTATTTAAAAATATATAGATGATCTTGGAACACATATAGCGTGTGAATTTTTCATGAGGAAGCTTCTGTTAGTTGATGTTCTAAAAAATATGAGGACTCTTGGAAAAAGAACTAAAATTTATATATCCACCAGGATCAAACATACAAATGAATGACTACTGTATTATATAAAGAGAGTATGAGAAATATTATCCTATAAAATTTATTATTGAGCACCTATGAACACTTCTGTTCTTCACCGTCTAATCGTTTGTACATTATAGTTCAATCATTGAAGCCAAGAGAATCTACGGTACATAAAAAAAGTGTTCACATATGTTCCCTGTGCAATGCGCGCATGCTCGGTTGTGCGCGACGCCGAGGTTGATGATCGTTCGACGCGCGATTTTTTCAGCGTCGACAGCAATGACATTATATAATTCAACCCTTAAACTCTATGGGATGTCGTTGTCATTCGATCATGGCCGGAATCCGGCTGAATCGTACAAACCAACGCCATGACCGTTAGCGATAGAAATTGGCTAAATTTCGGCCGAATTACGGTCGGAATTCAATTGCAGTCGGGCCGATGTTGGAGTCCGCCCTGATCCTGGCCGAATTGTGGCCAGAATCCAACCACAGTCGAGTCAGACTTTGACGCTTGCCCCACCGCGGCTAAATTCCGATCACAATTCGGT
>JBAMHZ010000072.1:775910-788528 GCA_037177395.1 Alpinia galanga
AATGACACCTCCTGCAGTTAATTCCAGTATAAATGAATCTTGTCATATGGGTTAATAAAAAAAATGATAATATTTCCCATTTATATATGATACAAAATTATTGTATTATTCAAAATAAATTGTTTTGAGCAAATTTGTATTTTCCCATTTATATATCCTGGGTGCTGGATTCCTGTGTAATTGTGTGCGACAACGAAGAATACATAGTAACTTTGCTCGATTATCGTCGATATCCCTTATCGTATGATCAAATTTCAACTGCGATTCAGTCGAAATCATACCTGATGGCGGCTATAATTCGACTAAAATCCAATCAAATTTCATTCAAAATTCAATACTGATAGAACGACATCGACATTTTCTAAAATTTAAGGATTAAACTATAATGTTATCACCATTGACACTGAAAAAATCAAACAACCATCGACTACCAATTCCAGTATCGAGTGTTGTACTGCAAAACAAAACTGATATTGTTAGCTCTAATTGTGATATTAGGTGAAGATCTGTTAATTACTTGGGACATATTGCCGTTAAAAGATTCCTTATTGTAGATGATATCATACAAAATGATTTTTTTTATAAAAAAAAAATGTTTGATTCATTTATGAAAGGCATTATTATGAACAATCTATAGGACAATTTTATTATCACAATTTATGGGAAGTAATTTATAGAAGTTCTTAAATAGTATACACATTGCTTGAGCAAGTAACAACTAATTGTTTCTTATTCCCTTCCTCTCCATATATAACTCACATTTAATCTCACATCATTCTGTCTTGCTTTAATCACAAACATCACACCAAGCCTTCTTCCTCACACCTCACAAACACCAACAACTCGACTCCACCTTCATCGAGTGGAAGAGCACAAGGTACAAAGCAAGGTCAATTTTTTCCATCATCAAGATAAGTGACTATACGGGTAGTCCTGCACAAATTCAATTGCCAACAGTCAATTACTTACCATCAAATGCGTATAGCCAAAAATATTTGATAACTACCAGTAGATTAAAATTCATATTTTAAATTGATCCAACCTCTTACTGAACCATTGACAGGAGTATTTGTCATCATATTTTGAGCTAAAGACGAACACAGGTTTCTACTGAAACCTGAACCTTTGGTAGGAATATTTTGAGAATTTTGGAATTCAAAACAAGCAGCTGGTTGACTGACAAGGATGAGTATAAGACTTGGCATATTTATGGAGAGAAAGCTATCAACATTCAACAATATGCTAGACTCATCGTCATATTCCGAATTACATTTATTATGAAGATCTAAGTTAAAACTGCTAAAAGGAAGCTTAATTCCATATGAGAAAGGTCGTGGAGTGCAACAAAAATAGAGATGGATAAGTTCTATCTGATTATGAAACTTTCACAAGCACTTACGAATGAATTGGTGTTAGCATTATATAAATGGAGAACAATGTGAACAGCAATAAGGCTCGTAAGTGCACTAGCAATGATAGAAAACTATTTTTCAACACTATAATCTCCTCGAAGCACAAAATATTAAGGCTTAACAGCAAATCTGCTTTATTAACAACACTGACTGCGACAGAAAAGTGTTATTTGACATTCTAGCGATTCAATGTATATCAACTAAATCAAATGGAAACTAAGTGCAGCAGAACTTACACAGGGAAGCTGTAAAAGAATTGCGCAGACACAGTTGCACTTTTTCTCTTCATTGCTAACTGTGAAATGCTGCTTCCAGCAGGCATTTTTCCGAAATGATGATCCAGAGGAAGAAAATCCAGAAACATGTTCTTCTTGACTGATGCCATGATTTGCTGATATCATGTAGTCCCCAGTCATGACTAGAACTTTCCTGATGCCATGATTTGCTGATGTCATTTAGTCCCCAGTCAAGAATAGAACTTTCCAGTAGTATACAGTCGATAAACTTCAAGATGACCCTTAAGACAAACCAAAGATACCTCTCCCAAAATAATGAGTGTTTTTTCTCCTAACCTTACTTGTACTTCTTCTACTGCTTCTCAGTGGAGTGAGGTAGAAGCGTAGGAGTCCATAGTCAAGGTTACCTGGAGAAGAATAATGGACACTTCGGCTACGACCAAGTTTGAATTCATTTTTCATTCGCCACTCAGGCCTCATATCAGCATTAGCGGCATTCATACTTCGACATATACCATGATTCACTCTAAAAGAACCTTGACCAGAACCACTACTTTGCAATACACCACTATTTTCTATGCTTTCCACGTTGGTACTCTTACGTCCATGCCAGGTCTCTGATTGAGACCTCTCCAATATATGATCACGCTTTTTTACCAAGTCCCGGAAAGAATTACCTATATTCCAATCCCAAACCTTGCTCAATTTGCGAGACTTTTTCCCTCTAATTCTTGAGCCACCATCCCCTGGTTGAGATGCTGCATAAAGTCTCTCAACAGAAAGAGTTTCTATGTTCCCATCAGAGGAAAAGGATTTCTCATCAGCCATAGCCACATTAGCATTAACTTTGCAACTGCCAATGCCATCAATAGTTTGGTTGCATTTTCCAGTGGTTTCATCATGCATGTCTCTCTTAATTCTTGTCAAATCATGGTCCTGTTCTTCAAGGCAAGGAAACGAACATGCCAATGCCCTGCTCACCATAGAGCCATCCCATGAATGTCTAGGAGGGTCCCATGAGTTCTTGCTCGAATTATGACATAACATCCAGTCACGAGATTGCCGTAAGTTAGGATTGCTTTCTGACTGATTATCCTCAGATACATAACTAGTTTTAGCATTGGGCATTTCTTGCTTCTTTGAAATGCTCCTCGTTCTCCATGAAAATCCCTTCTTTGCAAATATCGATTTGAGCCAAAGAGTTACACCTCCATCCTTTTGCTTCCTCTTTTCAGAGTCACTGATCTCTTTGGCAATATAAGCACTAATAGTAATCTCTCCATAAGAATTGGCATTATTCTCCATCATCTTAGTTCCTCCACAAGAGCTGATTTTGATGTTAGCATCCTTGGAGCAATTGCCACCATTGGAACAAATATCAAAGTCACAAGCATTTGAAGTCGATGACGGCAAAGTTTTGTCTGGCACACTACGTATAGTTCTGTCGACATCCAAATCATCATCCAGTTGAAACAAATATTGGAGAGTCTTTCTAGTCCTGATTTCACTGGTTTGACTCTTGACATCAGGGACTACAACTGGGGCCTCAACTATTTCGCACTGTGTGTTTCTAGGTTCTTCCACACTCTGTTCAGCAGTTCCTACACTTGACAACCTCTCAACCAAGCAAGTCGGACAGAAACCAGTGAAGGGCTGAGCTGGATGTCTGACACACCTAGAGAGGTTATCATTTTCCAGGTTCATCTTAACAAAACACTTGACTCCAAACTAGTGAACTAGGGAACAAGCATCAGATTAAGTTAGCGAAGCCAAAGTCTCAACTCACTACCAATGAAGGGGAGAGGAATACTCTTGCTAAAGAAAGTTACAGGCAGAAATATGATGAACACTCAAGTTCTGAACAGCATTGCAGCAAAAAAGGTTCCCCGAACCATTTTTCCTAAACGGAACAGCAGATTTGTAAATCAAATGCGAGAAACAGCTGAATGAAATACCTCTATCTTCCAAAGGTCAGAAGATAGAAAATCTCGAGCAAGAAGAAGCACCAGAGCAAATAAGCAACGGATTCACTCCTATTAAAAGGATCTCAAATGCAGTCGAAGCAAAAGAAACCTACGAGAATCACATCCAACAGGAAACCAACATTTAGTTCAAATTGCAACCCTAGATCAGTACAATGCCGGAAAAGGAGCGAAACGTACCCTCGATCGACGGATTTCGAATAGACATCCAGGAACAACTACAAGACTTACCGCGGATTCAAGCTCCAGCAAACATCTTTTCAGCAATCGACAAAAAGAAACGAAGTCAAGTCGCCCGAATCCGATGAAATCTCCTCGAAAATCGAAGCAAAGGTCTCTGAATCGCAGCCTTTCCCGCGCGCACGGAGAAACCCTAGAACGATGCGAAGCCTGAAACGCCCCAATTCGGATAATACCCAACACCACAACTAGGGAAAACCGTCGACGACCGTAGACATTTGCCATATGACTAATATACCCTTGTTCTTCGCACACAGCGACGGAAGAGCTACTGCGTTTTATGATCTAGCAAATTTTCTTCTGTTCTGCTCAAACATAAGAACAATTATGTTTCCTTGAAATTTTAGAATTTGCAAAATGAAGGGATTGGATGAAAGGAAAAGAATCGTTCATTAAAAGAATTTTCGGAAAGAATTTATCTGATTAGCTTTAAGCATTAGAGTTATTTTGAGCTTTATATGCAAAATTATGATTAAATAAATCCCTTCGGTTCCATGTTCGATGAGTAGCCCATAAAAGGTATCCTCGCTTTCGCATTCAATGTGGGTGCTTTCGCACCGATGGGGACGAACCGGCCTCTCGCGCTCACCCTTCGAGCTCGCCGCCTCTTCCTCTTCCTGTGCCTGTCTCTGTTGCTGGGATATGCGGAGGGTGGGAAGAAGAAGGTGAGCATCCCTGATGACCTCGACGACGTGGTGGACGACGAGGAGGACGAGGATTGGAAGCGATGGGGCCAGAAGAGGACGACCAAGGCCGACCTCCCGCCGCCGCCGGACTTCTCCAGGATGAGCCCTTCAGAGATCCAGGCGGAGATAATGAAGCGCCACACTGGCCCTTCCGTTGGCTTCGTCAAGCTCCGGCCGGGCGTTCCCCGCTCCTCGGTACCACCAATTCCGCCCGAGATTCGACATTTTTTTTTTTTTTTTGCGTTTCTTTTCTATTTTACCCAGAAAAATTAGCGATTTAAGGTGATTTTCTTTTAGATCTTTGGTTCAGTTATGCTGAATTCCAACCTAGGTAAGTATCTGAATCAGTGTTTAGATATCGAATACTGTCGCTGCCTCTCGCCTGTGGTAGCCAGCTTGACGACTGCATTTGTAGACAAATCGAACTATATGTCACTACGCCCTAGTTGGATACTAGATGCTACATCATTAACTCCATTCCCCTTGTTCATTTTAGTACACGGTTTTTCCCTCTTCTCTTATTCCTGATTTTGTCATTGTGGCACACATTCGTGTCGATCAAGGCTTATCATCTTCCAATACGTGGTTGAGAGCAAGTTAATAGACTTTCATTTTTTTGTTCATCATACTCATTTTCGTCTTTACATTGACCATCTTGTTGAAACCCTTGTTTGTTTGGGGAAGCTCATTACAAGGAACTAAGGAAGGGGATGGGGACAACATCAACCTGACGTGAGATATATTCTGTTGTCAGCTAGAAGATGGTGATCTCTTCTGTGGATTCCATGTTTGTTTAAATCTGATTTTTTTTTTTTGATACAATGTATGCTTAAGGGAGCCTTGGTACACCGATAAAGTTGCTACCGTAAGACTCAGACATTACGGATTCAAATCTTGAAAATAGTCTCTTGCAAAGCAATATAAGACTGTGTACAATAAATTCTTCTTTAGAACGCATGACGAAAGTTTCATGTACGGGACTATCTTTTTTTTGTACAATGTATGCTTACCTGTTGCATGAAGTGAGTAAATACATCACCCCTTGATCTTCCAATATTGTTGTAGGAGGAAGTCCCAGTCAATATTGTCGAATGCTTTCAAGTCGAGTCTGATCATATCTATGCCATCAAGCAACAAACATATCTAGATTATCCGCTTATGAAGACACACTCACATGGTAGAACAAGTTGATGGATTACAATTTTTTTTTGGTTCTGTAACATCTTAGAATGTTTTTGGGCAACCATTACTTAAAGATAATTGGATGAAATTCAGATATCTTGGATCTTTCAATTTTTTGGATGAGGGATATGAAGGCTTCATTGAAACATATCCAATTCAATCATGCTGTGTCATTGATTGTCAATACTAAGTTTGCACCCATTGTATCCCAATAAGTTGGTAGAATTCAAGGACGTATCATGCTCTCTCATGACTCGTATCATGGATGGCTTCCTTTGCCCCAGTCAACAACAACCAAAATTAAGTTCCATTGTAGGATGGTCCGATAGAATTGTCCAGTTTGGCATAGTCAATGACTTGAAATGATTGTGGAAGTTGTCAAACATCCGTTCCTGTGTGGCCAAGAGGATACTGCCCTCAAAATTATGTTTGCTGATTCGATTTGTTCCCTTTTTTGTTCAATTTTGATATTATGAAAGAAACTGGTGTTCCTATCCCATATTCTACTCATCATATTTTCACTATAAGTAGTAGAAATGCTCAACCTCATAAATCTTGTCAGGTAGAGCTTTCATTTCGTGCATCAGCAGAGGCGCACTCTAGTGATTCTGATGTGCAAGAAAGTTTTTGATGTTATTTGTATCTTGTCATGGTATTTGCTTTTTGACACCTGATAAATATGAACTGTATAAGCATCAGTGCCAAGAAGAAGGCCTTATGATCAAGTCGTTTCCTCCAGTTTAGATTCACCTTAATGATTCGTAACCAATTTATAATTGTTATTTCATATTTATGTTCCTCCCCTGATCACAAAACATCCAAATTTATGGTTCAGTTCTATTTATTTATACTCAAAACAACCATCTTTAAGTTTTTTTTAGTACTAATCAATTTATGAATCATTCAGGATGATGTGCCATTAATAGCGATGAGATGGAGTAAGGTCCTGAGAACTGGAGCTGTGGAGGTCAAGTTTATGGCTGTTGACCGCAATACCATCATGTTTACAATGGAAAGAGGCCAAGATTTAGAAGAGGTGAATGCCTCTCTCAGCTTATTTATTTGCTTATACTAATTAAGCAGGACTTGAGAAACCTGGACTGGTCCAGTATGCTTAGGTTGGTTTTGAATTGGTGAATGCCATCTTTGTTCCTTCTGTTTCAATTCTTCTTTGAGCTGTGCCATGATTGACTGATTTCTGACGGTCCCTTTTGCTAGTTGAAAGAATTTGTTTTGAGCCAGCCAGAAGCATACGAGATGAAGGTTGGGGAACTGCTATATCGAAGAGCTGGTGATCCTCCACTCGATGAAGTGGTTGCTAGTTTGCGTAAGGAAGCTGAAGCCAAAGACTCAAGTGAGCATGATGAGCTGTGAAGTTGTCACCATGATAAGTAAGAGGGGAAAACAAGTCAGTTTAGACGTGCAGTCTAGCAATTTGATACCATTTTAAAAATGTTTTCGTGCTGTCTTCCTTTCATTTCCTTCTAATGCCACATAGAAGAACTTGCATTTCTTATTAGTGGACTGTTCTTTTTCGAGATTTGATGAGGTAAATCGTGTATAGTGAGGAAAGAGCCTTAAAATGAGACCTTTTCTTTTCTTTTCTTCTCTCTTCCACTGAACTATACATTTTTTTAGATTTTTCATGTAAATTAATATCTTATTAAAAAAATCCAAATAAGTTCCTTAAAAAATTCTTACATTCACTGCAATTGATCCTTATATTCTTAAAAAATATCTTGACTCATTTTTTTTTTGAAAAAAAAGTCCAAATAGGAATTTTTAAAATTAGATTTCAAAAATACCTTTAATTTCAATGAATTATTGATGGATACAGATTAGCACTTTGGTAGTATTGATAATAACTTAATATTATATATAGATTTTTTTTTTTTGATAATTTGAATGTACATCCATGAGATTTAATTTAATATTATAATTTTTGTTGGTAATTTCTGTATTTAAATTTTGTGATCCAATTAATTTTAAAAATGATTGATTTGATGTCATAAAAATATTTCATGACCATCCAGATAAATCTGAAAAATAGATAAATTTAAATGAATAGTTCAATACCATGAGCGATTAGAACATCGGATTTGTCTGATTCTCATTGTTTGAGAATTATAATATTATAAATGAACATATATGATATGGCCTTCTATTTTTACTATTTTGAACCCCCAAAAAGTAATATTATACTTCATAAATTTTCTTCTTCTTATTATTGACTTCTACTGTCATAAAGAATAACTGTCAGTAATATTGTCTCTTGTTTTATTTTTCAAATTAAAAGATTCAAAATTATATTTATGCTAAAATATAAAAATATTCATTGACTTGCATCTCCATATGCAAACACCATCGTGCTTTAGTAGTGCTTTTTTTTTTAATCAGTATTTTTAGCATAATAATAATAATTTATATTATCTCTTTTTTTATATAATTCAGATATTTAAAATGATTCTTCGCCCAGAAAAAAAATATCAATCTCAACGATAGCTTTAATTAGTTCCATAAATGCGCGTCAGATAAATTAAAAAAGTACACGTGCTCCATTAAAAATTTTCAGCGTTCAAAATTTTTTTCCTTTGGTTAAACAGAAATTGCAGTTAAAATTTAATCTATGATTCCCTGGAAAATTTATATTTTACTATCGCATTGTACCCCCTGAGAGCCGGCCGTTATCTCTTTCTTAAATTATTAATATATAGCCGAACTCAATGCTAGTGCTTGTCGGTGGATGCTGTCATCACAAAGGAACCAAGCAAGAAGTTAGACCAGCAGCTGTTAAGAACCAAAGACTCCGCGTCGCATTTCACTCAGAGTCACTAGATCTGATCGTTTTCCAGATCAGGCTTCTTAGCCGGCAGTGATGGGACCTGACCGGCGCTTCCATCTACGCCCGGACCACCCCATCCGCAACGGCGGATTCGCCCTCTTCGTCGCCGCCGTCCTCGTCTTCACCATCATCGCCGCCACCTACCAACCCGAAGACCCTCTCCTCCACCCCTCTTCCTCCTCCCCCTCCTCCAAACTCACCTCCTTCCTCACCTCCACCTCCAACGCCACCTTCCTTGCGGACGTCTCCGTCCTCCGCACTGGCGAAGACTTCCAGAACTCCTCTTCTGCCGCCTTCCCCTCCTCCACTGCCTCCGACGTCCCCGTCGTCGCCGACGCCGCCCCCTTCATCCAGATTTCCGACGTCGAAACTACAAGCGCTGTGTCCTCGGTAGTCGCCCCGGCCGAGTGCGACCACGGCGCCCCCGTTGACTGCTCCGACCGCGAGCTCTTCCACGTGATGATGCGCGCCGCCATAGAGGGCTTCACGGACATCCATTTCTACCGCTTCGGCAGGCCGGCCGCCGTCCCCGAAGCCTCCGACGCCTGTGATATGGCGTGGCGCTTCCGCCCTCGCGACGCCAACCGCCCCACGTTGTACAAGGACTATCGCCGCTTCCACCTTGTCAGATCCGCCAATTGCACCCTCACCGTTGCCAAGATCGGCGACTACCACTCGGGAGTCAACGCGCGCAAGCGCCGCCGCTCCAAACGTGGATCTGGATCTGCCCCCACCAGCGAGGCTGTCTTCGAACCCAAGCAGAACCTCCCAGAGGCCGAGCAGCCGAAGACAGAGTCGGTGCCCGTGGTCGGAGAAGCGATCAATGACAACCTCCCCGTGATTGAGTCGGAGTCCACCTTCAGCGCTGGCAAGTACCTCGTTTATGTCGGTGGCGGAGACCGCTGCAAGAGCATGAATCACTACATGTGGAGTTTCCTCTGCGCGCTGGGAGAAGCCCAATACCTAAATCGAACACTTGTCATGGATCTCAACATTTGCCTCTCCTCGATCTACACTGGCACGGGCAAGGACGCCGACGGTAAGGACTTCCGGTTCTACTTCGACTTCGAGCACCTCAAGGACTCGGCTTCTGTGATCGACCAGCGCCAATTCTGGACGGATTGGGGGAAATGGGAGAAAAAAGATAAGCTTCCCTTGCACTTCGTGGACGACTTCAAGGTGACGCCCATGAACCTCGCAGGCCTCAAGGACACACTCATCATGAGGAAATTTGGAGACGTCGAGCCAGACAACTACTGGTACAGGGTTTGCGAAGGGGAGACCGAAGCTGTGATCCAGCGCCCATGGCACCTCCTCTGGAAGTCCCGGCGGCTGATGGAGATCGTCTCCGCCATCTCCTCGCGCCTGAGCTGGGACTTCGACTCCATCCACATCGTGCGAGGGGACAAGGCGAGGAACACTCAGCTGTGGCCCAACCTCGCCAGGGACACCTCGCCAGATGCCCTGCTCGCGACGCTCGGCGACAAGATCGACAACGGACGACGTCTGTACATCGCCACCAACGAGCCTGACACCTCCTCCTTTGATCCCCTCAAGGATAAGTATACCACCTATTTCCTAGATGACTTCAAAGATTTGTGGAATGATACTAGTGAGTGGTATCAGGAGACAAAGGAACTCAATAACGGTGTAGCTGTGGAATTCGATGGCTACATGAGGGTGGAAGTTGATACCGAAGTGTTCTTGAGAGGAAAGAAGCAGCTTGAAACCTTCAATGATCTAACCAGTGACTGCAAGGATGGTGTCAATACCTGCCCTGCTACTTCGTGATGCTTCTGATAATGTAATTGCTTGGTAAAGGCGGAGTCTTTGAAGGATTTCTAGGGCATATAACTGCTTTGACATTTGCCTTCTGGACTTGGCTACATAGAATCAATAGGAACTTGTTTTGGTAAGCATTTTCCACATGTTTAGGACCTAGTTTTGTTCTGTACCATTCATCTTAGTCCCTCTTGTTTCACATTTTTATCTGTAGAAGGGATCTTGTTACGGGAGACGAATCATGCACTAGTATTTATGTCATTGATGTTACGCAATTGTTGGTCTATCAAAATTGATTGGAAGATTTTATAAACAGACTAGTCTTTTTCTTTTGCTATCAATTTAAGATTTCGTTTGCAAAAAGTTCTTTTGAGATTTGTTTTGATAGACAGTTCGCAATATTTCTTCAATACTTGGAGAAGTTCCCTTGCTGATAGTTTGGTCTTCTACCTGTCTTGGTTTTCGGGGTTGCTTCGTTGAGCTTTGATCACTTCTCTGCTATTCTTCAGTTAGTCTCTTCTGTTAAAATCTAGTGTTAATTCTAGAGTGTGCATCCAGAAAAAGAATCAGATGTCAGGCCATCTTTGAATCAGATGTCAGGCCATCTTTAACCTGTGCAATTGAACAAATCGTTTGGGTTGGTAGAGACAAGCTCGAAAAATGAATTCACATCAAAATAAAAATAAAAATATTACTATGAATAGTCAGACTGTGGAGCTGAACAAATCGAGATATTTAATTAAAAATAAATAAACAATTTGATCAAGTATCCAATCAAACCAATGTGATACACCGGCAAATTTGAACTTGAAAAGGGAATACAAGATATGGTCGTGGATGCACCTCAGCATCAAGCATCATGACATGTCCACCAGTAAGCTCATCCAGCTTGTACAAATCAGCAAACTCTGCAGATGATTTGTCTGTTTCAAAATTAGTCACATTGCACTACAAACAGAACTCGAATCACTAAGGGTGGATCCAACAATTTGCTTCACCTTACACTAGCATGTGTCAGCAAGAAAAAGGATTCTTCCTCCTTGCAATGCCCACACCATGAGGAAAGGCAAGGCTAACCCTTGTCACCAGGTTTGAAGTGAGCAACTACAAGAATAGTTAGCGGACAAAGTATGATGTGAATCTGATAAGAGGAAAGTTTCGAGAACCCACAATAAAATTAAGAAGATAAGAAAAGTATAAATCGATAATATGGATGGAAAGAATTTCGATCTAATACTTGGGATGGAGATCGATAAGCTTTTGAATATCACAAAAAAATACTTTGATAAATTATAATTCAATAAAGAATTAACAAGTGAGTGCTATAAATTGTAACAAGTCAAAGATTACATAACCGCTGCCCTAATTATTTATAGTTATAAAATGACCTAAAAATTCTAAAAGGCCAAAAGAAAGTCCATTTAGGAAAGGTCAAGATAGACTATATAATTAGTTTGGACTTAAGCCATCAAATTAGGCCTAAATATGAGAATTATTTCTATTACATAAAAAAGAAATGTAAGCTTATCTAAGATTTAATCTTAGCATTTTCAAATAGCTCATATAGTATTTCCATCATCATTTTAGCATTAGCTTTATAATTTGGATTTTTAATGTTGTGTAATAGATTATTAAGAAGAATGAGATGCTTCTTTTTTTATATAGTCTTAGCTTGATTCAATGTCATTGTTTATTGGGCCAAAATTTTCAATGAAAATCGAATAAATTGAACCTATAAAAAATTAATTAATTCTATCAAAAATTAAAATAAATAATTTTTTTATTATCAATCCATGTTATATTTTAAGAGTGGATTGAATGTCTTTAATTGACTCATGAAATATAATACTCAATTAGAGATTATCAATCGATAGATAAAATTTAACAATCGATTTGTAATTTTGCAATTTCAAAACTATGATTTCAATTATCAATTGACTTTTATATTTAGAAGTTATCTAGTTTAATTTATCCAACTATCATTCAATCGATTAATTCAATTTAACCCCTATTTTGCTCTCTCTAAATGAAAATAAGTGGAGTGAGAATGAGAGAAATAAGAAATGGATAGAGCACAAATATCAATTGTAACAGTATTACTTTTCATGAGGTAATAACACAGTTATATCGGACAGTTACGCCAACCTGATACCGTCACAACCGTTACTTCGAACAGAGCTACCCTGCCACTTTTATAGCAGTTTTCCTCGTCCATCCAATCCTTCTCCCTGCGGAAGAGACAAAAGCGAAGAGACC
>JBAMHZ010000072.1:788628-811593 GCA_037177395.1 Alpinia galanga
TCGAATCACTAAGGGTGGATCCAACAATTTGCTTCACCTTACACTAGCATGTGTAAGCAAGAAAAAGGATTCTTCCTCCTTGCAATGCCCACACCATGAGGGAAGGCAAGTCTAACCCTTGTCGCCAGGTTTGAAGTGAGCAGCTACAAGAATAGTTAGCGGACAAAGTATGATATGAATCTGATGATGAGAGGAAAGTTTCAAGAACCCACAATAAGGAAAGAAACTCGATCTAATACTTGGGATGGAGATTGATAAATCTTTGAATGTCACAACTTTGATAAGTTATAATTTAATAAAGAACTAACAAGTGCAAGCTATAAATTGAAACAAATCAAATATTACATGTGTGACCGCTACCCTAATTATTTATAGTTATAAAATGACCTAAAAATTCTAAAAAGCCAAAAGAAAGTCCATTTAGGAAAGACTATATAATTAGTTTGGACTTAAGTCATCAAATTAGGTTTGAATATAAGAATTATTTCTATTACATAACAATGAAACGTAAATAGCTAATTAAGCTTATCTAAGATTTGAATTAGGATGGCATAATTCATTCTTCGTCTAATTGATTTCAACTAAAACTTTGGTCTTAACATTTTCAAATAGCTTATATAGTATTTCCATTATCATTTTAGCATTAGCTTTATAATTTAGACTTTTAATGTTGTGTAATATATAGATTATTAAGAAGAATGAGATGCTTCTTTTTTATATAGCCTTAGCTTGATTCATGTCATTGTTTATTTGTCCTAATTTTTCAATGAAAATCGAATAAATTGAACCTATCAAAAATTAAAATAAATAATTTTTTATTATCAATCGATGTTATATTTTAAGAGTGGATTGAATGTCTTTAATTGACTTATGAAATATAATACTCAATTAGAGATTATCAATCCATTGATAAAATTTAACAATCGATTTGTAATATTGCAATTTTAAAACTAGGATTTGAATTATCAATTGACTATTATATTTATAAGTTATCTAGTTTAATTTATTCAACTATCATTATCATTCGATCAATTAATTCAATTTAATCCCTATTTTGCTCTCTCTGAATGAAAATAAGGACCGAAGTACTTTTACCCTAGTGGTAAAGTATGGAGGCATTATTGACTGAGGTACCGGGTTTGAGTCCTCTTATCAACATCCATTTTGGGATTAAAATGTTGACTAAGGACCGTGTTCAAGCCACCTTATCGATACCGTGATTCTTTGCCTCCAAAAATCTCTCCCCGAGGTTTCTGATATGGGGCAGCTTCGGCGATGGGGTCGGTCACGTTAAAAAGTGTACCTACTACAGTTTTAGTCCCTAGGGCTTGCTCGGACGGCCAGCGCAGCCGTGTTAAGGTCCGAAAGGGCAAGAAGTGAATTCCTGGGTTTCACTGTCAAGCTACCAATGACTCTGCATTTCTGTGCTGGCCGCCTTAGGTTTCTGATTTACCCCTCTTTATATGTAGGGGCAGTGGTGAGGGCGGTTAATATGATGATTCCATATTTTTTTGAATAAAAATAAGTGGAGTAAGAGTGAGAGAAATAAGAAATGGATAGAGTACAAATATCAATTGTAACAGTATTCATGAGGTAATAAGACAGTTATATCGGACAGTTACGCCAACCTGATACCGTCACAACCGTTACTTGGAACAGAGTTTCCCTGCCACTTTTATAGCAATTTTCCTCGTCCATCCAATCCTTCTCCCTGCGGAAGAGACAAAAGCGAAGAGACCCCGACCTCTCGCGTTCTCATCTCCTTCCGCCGACCCGTCTACTCCGTGCTACACGACTCCTGTGATCCCCAGGTGATACCGATCCCGATCCTGATCCCGAATTTTCGAGTCGATCTCCGGTCCTTTAAGATCATGAGATACTCGATTTGCTTCCCTCGTCTTAAAATGTAGATTGATCTTTATTTTCTCGCGTCAGCGGTCGGATCGGAATCGTATTCATGTAGATCTTTGGTTTTCATTACTTCTCCTTGTCTTGATTTCAAATTTTCGCTGTTTCGTGAAAAAGTACAACGGGATGTTTGTTTCTGATTTAGATCTGTTGGCTTTATTGTTGGTTCGTTGATCCGTGTATTTGTGATCGTAGTTATTTTAGGATTTATTAAATTTACGTTTCGCGCATGATAGCCGAGGAAAGATGGGGCTTACTTTCGCAAAGCTATTTAGCCGCCTGTTTGCGAAGAAGGAGATGAGGATCTTGATGGGCGGGCTCGATGCTGCTGGTAAGACGACCATCCTCTACAAGCTCAAGCTTGGAGAGATTGTCACCACCATTCCTACAATCGGTGAGTATTATTCGTCATCGCTCGCTCTTATCCAATTTTCCATTATTTATTTCAGTGGTGGGTTTATAGATTTTCTTGGGGTTAAGATTTACTTTAACTAATGTCTTTGATCCAGTGATTTATGGGTCGTACAAATGCATTACTTAACCTAATGAATAAGCGATTATAAAAATTTTGATTGTGGTTGTAGCTTGTGAACGTTATTTGTCAATTTCATGTAGTCAGAATCATGGAGAACAAAGAGAGAATAAGTAATCTACACCATGAAATTAACTAAAAGATCGAGCTAAATCAGCAATGGAGATCAATAATACAAGCGAAACATGAACAACCTATTAAACGCTTAGGTCCATGTTCAAAACATCACCAAATACTTGAATTAACAAGAAATAAAATTATTGCAGCTATCCAATGTTTGTTACTTTGCTAGAATTGTACAATTTCTGAAAAAATTCATACAAAATGAATTTTTTATTGATTTTTTTTATCCACGGTAAAACCAGGTGTTCATCACTAAATTTTATTTAATACTAAAGGTAGTGGTGAGAGCTGAGAAATGTTAATGGAAATCAACTATATTTTTTAAATAGGTCCGTCTTCATACATGGTTTCCATTTAAAACTACTCTGTTTGTTAAGTTTAAGTTGTTATATTCGCCTAAAATGTTATTTTTGGATAGTCAATTCATGGGCATTTAGATGCAGCTTGCATCGCCATGTAACTTTTGTATTTAGTTATTATAGATTTTTTGAAGGGTTCATGGTGTTCTGATTAGTTTGAATATGGATGCTATTTCATTATGCATTTTCTAATTAAGATGGGTCTTAATGCAGGATTCAATGTGGAGACTGTTGAGTACAAGAACATCAGCTTCACCGTGTGGGATGTCGGTGGTCAGGACAAGGTACCACTCCCATTCATGATAGCCAGTATTTCTTATCTAAATAATTCTGTTACTTTGGAAAAGTTGTTTTCTACCGGTGACTACTGTATTAAGAGAGTTTCAATGGTTAACAGAATAATCAAATAACATGGGTATTTGATATAAGGAGGTACCACAGTAAATATGACGTTAAATGTTATGAAGCTGACATCCAGATCTGACTTGATTTCTCAGGATTTGTCTCTTAATAATTAACTCACATGCCCATTTCTAAATACATATGTCCTGGTGAACTACAGATCAGACCTTTGTGGAGGCATTACTTCCAGAACACACAGGGACTTATTTTTGTTGTTGATAGCAATGATCGAGATCGAGTCGTTGAAGCAAGGGATGAACTTCACAGGATGCTTAATGAGGTAATATGTTTTATTAATTATATATATCTCTTATAATTTTCATTATTAATCCTGCTTTAGCATAAAATATTCTGGAGAATTAAAGTAGTTTTCTTTGTGCATCTGTGCTGCTTGGCTGTGATTTCATAACTATTTTATTTATGTTCTTTTTTCCCATAATTTACCTATCCTATTAGGAGATTTCCCAAATAATCAAAGGCAAATCGTGAGCAAAAATGGAGAAACATACAGCGTTTATAACTTACTGAAGTTAAATGCTATAAATTGTTTCACATGACATGTTCCTCTCCTGATTCTGTTAGCCTGTAGTGGAAACTGGAAAGTTCCCCAGCTGTCTTTATTGCTATAGTAAACCTACATTAATGCCTACTTGGAACTAACTTTTATTTGATTTCATGTGATCCTTTACTGATAGGATGAGTTAAGGGATGCTGTCTTGCTTGTGTTTGCTAACAAACAAGACCTTCCAAATGCAATGAATGCTGCTGAAATAACTGATAAGCTTGGTCTTCATTCCCTCCGTCAGCGTCACTGGTAAGTTATACTATTTGTGCTGTATGTTTCCATTTGGTTGTCTACTTTAGCAGAAATCAACATCCTTTCTGTTTCTTAGCTGTTAGTTTTTGTGATATATACTGAATTATTAGATAGGCCTAATCCTAGATGCATATTATTATTCTTTAGAGGACTGTGGACACTAATTTCCTGTTTAAAAGCGGGTTATTATCTCTTCAATGTTGAGTGAGTTGGTTCAAAATCTCCACTCTCTTAAAACCTGAATTGGTAATCAAAATAGATGATCAGTTTTCAAATTATTGGTCATTCTCGTTTCTTTTCTTGAATGGCCAATATTGTCTCAGGAAAAAAGAACAGGATGAGTTTAAGAAAAATGTTATTGATCTTAAACAAAGAAGATCTGTTTGCAAGTTATTACAGGTCCTTGCCCTCTCTTAATGATCCATATATCACTAGAAAAGAAATAACATAAAAACAATCTTCCATTAATTTAAGAAAACCCAAATTGGTAATTGAAATAGAATAGTTTACAAGTTAATGTGGTTTATCTTTCTTTTCTTGAATAAATATTGATCCATATCGTGGCTTGGGAAGAAATATGAGGAAACAGATAATCTCCCATGAGTTTAAGATAACACATAATGTCCCATCACCCATGAGCTAATGGGCTTTGGCTGTATAATGTTAGCATAATTGATGGCCTCTCTAAAACCAATAATTCCAAGTGGCCGATCTTGACAATGTTCTTAAGAGCTTTCAGAGACAGTTAAGTCAGTTTCCCACTGCCTTTTTGCAGTTTAGATAGTCCACAGGGCTACCAAATCTAGTTTTCTGAGCTTAATTTGCTAATTTAGGATGCACAGGCTCATCTTTTATTATTATTTTTTGTTGTTGATGTCTTCCCCATGGATCTGAAGTCAGTAGTTGTCGTGCCACTTGTGAAGGTAATTGTAATAACTCTGGCTTGTTATCTAAACTCAATGCCCTTTTTTTTTGTCTCATTGGTTCTTCAATCTCCAACTTCCTGATCATGCAAAGTATCCTACTCTATAGTTTAAGAAGTTGCTACACTGATTTTTGGAGATTGAGAAACATTGATTCTATTTGTTTGCCATATCTTGATTGATCTTGGACGTAGCTCAGCAATTTAACAAATATTTCCAGTATTTATTCAGTCCCATGCAAACTTGTATTAGACAAATTTTCTGTTTTAAAAAGTATGTGTGCAAACATTGTAAAAGAAATTGTGGTAAGTTAATATCAGTATGAGTTAAATCATATTGTTTTTTTCTTTTCATGATGTCATCTTCAACTTGTCATGTACTCATAATGACGGGACAGACTATCTCTAGCTTTCAGACAATTGTATTCCTTTTATAGTGTTGGATTTTCTTTATATTCTTCGATTAAAAGCCATCCACTTCTGCATATCCAGCAGACGATTGATCAGTAATATTGAGGTTGTTAATTCTACGAATGGTTTTGTGCACTAATTTCCAGGTACATACAAAGCACTTGTGCAACATCCGGTGAAGGTTTGTACGAAGGGCTCGATTGGCTCTCCAGCAACATCGCCAGCAAGGTATGTACTTTGAGAATACACAAGGATTAATTTATATGCGTGCTCATGTAATGCTTGCTTATTAAAAAAAAAAAACTATTTGTTTACAGTAAGAAAAGCTGCTAGGAGGCCATTATTTTAACAGCACCAATGTTTGTGTTTGATGCCTTTGCGCGATCCTGGAAGCAAGAAAACTGTCAGTGTCTCTGAAAACCCTAATACTTGTCTGTAGAACAAATACATGTTCGGTTGTTACTTTTTATATGTTTATGTAATCCTCTCCAGCACCTTATTTCCTTTTGACTGAGATGGCAAACAGCTTCGCTTGTTGACATGTTACGTACTCTAATATTTTAATATTTGAGATTTTATTTGCCTAGGTTGCAAACCTTTTGTAGTTAATCTTGCTATAGCAAAGAAGCCATATCACAATCCAAAATTTAATTCTACTATGAACGAATTTGTAAACCTACTTCGTCATTTAGCGCTTACCCATATTAGCGTAGCGGCAAGAAGTAATTGCCATGCGGCATCGATTTTTACAACACTCGTTAAAGGTTTGGAGATGATCGAGGTTCCTCAAGCGCAGGAGGCTCGAAATAATCAACTACTGGTGCAAGATGACTGAGGCGTATGCTTGAAACTTGAAGATAATTATGAAGCATTAGCTAATTAAGAGTGAATGAAACCAAAGACATAAGTTGCGTTTGTGCGCATAGATAGAATGAAATCGGAACAGTTCATTCCTTTTGTAATTCATTCAAATGTCAAAATGAGCCATTCAAAATAGAATAATCTACTTTTTAAGAAGGGAACTATTCTTCACCACAACTAAATTTATGAAGCAATGCAAATGGTTCAAACCAAGTAAAACATTCAAATTGATCGAGCAGACTGAGCCTATCGAACGACCAAGATAGTTAAGTAGGTCAAGTGAACCATGTGAATCGATCAAATTAGGCAAACTTGGTCAGAGAAGCCAAGTGAGAGTCGAGTTGGTTGACCTACTTGGGCTAATTCAAATGAACTGGACCGAGATAAATGGGACTAAAAATATTGACGTACGTATACTTTGCTACTTCACTAATAGTTTTGACGGATTTCTGTATCTTGATCTGCAAGTTCTACTGGAATCTGTATCAACCAGTTAGTACGATACGGATGTGTCACAGGTATAAAATCAGATATATGTGCAAGTGGTCTATGTCATAGCAATGGTATACCAGTTAGCTACCTTCCAGTATATGTTCATTTTCTTCGGAGAAGCCCCAGCTGCAAGCAACAGCCTTGCTACATCAAGATGCTCTCCCCCCCTAGCAGCATGATGCAGATAGAGAGAAGAAGTTCAGCATGTATCGAACAATCTCAAAGAATCCTCCACATATGATTTTGATTGTTCAGTTCAGTATTTTATTTTATTTTATTTTTTTCTATTTCTTGGTGTGTGCGTATTGAACGATGAGAGGGTATTACTGAAACAGCCAAGAAAATAGTCGAGACTGAAAATCTTAACTCTTACCTCCGGCACAAGCATCATGAAGTGCAATATATAGCCCCTTCCTCGTCCTTAGCCTCCAAGCTAGCTCCGCGCTCTAGAAGTAACTGAGAAAAATAAGCCATGTTGTTGTTCCCACACGTTGTCAAAGTGACGAGCGAGAAAAAGAAGCTCATAATTTTCGCGATAAGCAAACCTGAACTCGTGGATATAGCCATAGAGGTAAGCCAAGTGAAGAACTGTATCACCATCTTCGACAGGTTCATCAGTATTGCTTCCATTATGGTTATCTACACTCCATGATCATAAAATAAGCCGAAAAGGTATGGGTGGAAGTTTATCATTTATACCCACACAATATCCTGATGTCTGAGAGAAGATTTATTTACCTTCAATACAAATTGCCAGAAGATGATGAAATAATGAATTATATCTTTGTTGTTTGCCTTATTGGGCATATTGAATCATAATATTATACTTGTTACGAACTATTTGGATTCGCAATTGCAGACGAGATAATGAACAAAAATCATGAATTTCTACGTTGCCCAATTTGTTTAAGCTTTAATCATGATTCAAGACTCAGAAAATTAAAAAAGAAAAAAGAAAAATATTCTAAGTCGAAGGAATAAAAAAGCATGCACAGGGGAGTGAAG
This sequence comes from Alpinia galanga, assembly GCA_037177395.1. Taxonomy (NCBI): domain Eukaryota; kingdom Viridiplantae; phylum Streptophyta; class Magnoliopsida; order Zingiberales; family Zingiberaceae; genus Alpinia; species Alpinia galanga. Next base: position 796,461 of record JBAMHZ010000072.1, read on the forward strand.
GCAGGTTAGAGCAGACTAAGACGCTTGTCTGCACTTCTCTGCAGTACACTCCATTGGCTCCATCGAGCAGTCCATCTTCTCGCAACGAACAGACAACACTGCGTAGCGTGCGATCGGGAGTGAGTGTAACCGTTGAATGATTGAAGGGTGGGAATTGGTGGCAGTGTCGCTGTTCTTGGAAGAGGTTTGGACGCCACTTGCATGTTTTGTAGCATCGATAAGTAGTTCCAACTTCCTGCAAGTGGTGATCAGACAACCACCACAAACCCTACCTGCTCGGTTCCCCATCCCAACTCCCACTCTTGTTTTTCACACTGCGCTTACCACAAGCACCAAGGGATCTTCCATCTGCTCCGTGCCTCTCTCTCTCCTCCTCATCATTATGACATAGTACTGTCCCAACTAGCTTCAGTTCCCTACCAAGGAAGTAAGCTCCTAGTTGGGTGACTTTTCAAAGTAGATGGGTTGCTGGCGTACCTGTTTGGTGAACAAAAATGAGTTAAAACAAAGACTTGGCGATTGATTTGGTCTCTATCTCCATTATGCGAGCAAAAGTAAAAGAAAGGCTACTGAACTGAAGGTCTGCACACTAAAATTAACTAGCTACCGAGTGTGAGAGGTCGGTAAGCTCGGTTTCCACTTGCCATATCTTTACTAGACGAGGTCATAGCTAGCCAACTTAATCTACTACTTAAAGTCGATCGTAAAGTATAAGCTTTCACATAATAATGATGCACAGCTTTGTATATTGACAAGTAGCTAGTTTGGTGGATCCACTGTATATTCCATTCATGGTGATGTATGAAACTTAGTTTGAGCATTGCTGGCAAAATTGGATGTGAAGCCACAGCAATTGCAAACTTTTCTTCCCTTTCTTAGTAAGCTATTGAGGAGTGCCAAATGCAACTTCTGAATTCCAAGGCACTTTCTTTAGATGATTGTAGTTTATACTGTATTTGTATTATATAAATGCATATATATATTTATACCAAACTGATGTGGAAACATATATGTCAAATCGTGAGTGGGTACACTTAAACTGGTATATACTTACAATTAATCATACTTCCATTTTTTAATACTTGTATATATTAAACTGCTACACTTTATAATTAATCCTATGTAATCTCATATGGTGAAGGCACTCTTATCAGATTAGATTGGGTTTGAAGGAATCTTCATACAATCTTGTCCTTTAATACTAACTCCCTGTGCAATTAAGCTAACCAACGAAGATTTAATTTTTGACACATAGATGTATCAATGCCACTTGGCAATTTAATTTGCAACATTTTAAGTATATTGATATAGAAGTCTACTGACTAACCAACTGGACATTTGATTTTCTTTTTATTTATTTATTTATTTAATTTATGGTTTTATTTTCTTTTTTGTTTTGGGGTCCAACTACTTTTGTAATTTTATTCCATTCAGAAATGGATAGGAAATTTGAGAAGAGGAAGGAATCGATCCATTCCACAGCCTTTTTCTTGGTGGTGGAAAAACCAATTAAAATTTAAGCACCAACAAAATACCAATCACTCAACTCCACTCCCTTTACGTGAACTCTCAACCAAAAAATTGTTGCATTAATTATCAGCATTTCACTATCCGAATTAATTACACTGCAATTCAAGGATCGTTCATGGAGAATCTAAGATTAGAGGAGATTATTGCAAAATTAATGAACGGTTTGATTTCCTTTATCAGTTTCTTGTTCATCTAGTGGATCGTCGCAGTCGCCGGGAGGACGTCGAGGGGTGGCCGCTGGTCTCCAGCCCAGGCGAAATCCGGCGGCGCCGCCGGAGAAGAAACTACTACTTTGGTGTCGTCGACGTCGTCAAACGAGGCCGGCGGGGGTAGGTTCAGATCGAAGGCGTGGCTGACCATCGTCTCCTTCTTGCCGCTTTGTTGGGTTTCTGGCGCCGGCGGCCGGTGCCGTCGCATGTGGCCGCCGAGCGCCTGCCCGGAGCTGAACTCCGACCCACATATAGAGCACTCGTGGATCTTATAGCTCGCCGTCGACGACTTGCTGCTGCTTATATTACTCTCTCGTGTATTAGCGCCATCTCGACCAATCGTCGCACCTTCCTTCTCCACCACGCCGCCCAACTTGGGCTTCTTGTGGCTGGCGCGGTGCCCACCGAGCGCCTGGAACGACGCGAAGCGCTTGTTGCACGTCTTGCACTCGTACACTCCGCCGGCGGCGGCGGCGGCTGCGGAGTCGGTGACTTCTCTGTCAATCCTCTGTTTCCCTTCCGCAGAATACTCCCGCTGCAGCGGTCCGCCGCCGGCCTCGCAACTCCCGCGCGCGAGAAGGATGAGGCAGTTGGCCATGTCCTCCTCCTCCTCCGTCACGATGCTTTCCGAGGAGGCAGTGGACAGCGACGGCTCCGCCTGGCTGTGCCTTCTCCGGCGCTTCGTGCGCTTGCCCCTGACGGCGGCGGCGGCGGCGGCGGCTCCACTGCTCCCTTCCTGCGCTTTCATGCCTTCCTCGATCCCTTTCCTCCAGCCAAATCACTGCCTACAACGAACGGAATAAAGCCGAGAAGGAATTGAGACTGGAAAGGAATTGACGAAGCCAGAGGAATGAAAAAAAAGAAACCACAAGAACAATTATATATATAGATAGAGAGAGATCAGTGGCGATGCGACACGCAACAAGAAGACGAAGAAGAAAGAGAGAAATTGAGGGAGGGAGAGAGAGTTGTTACTTTAAGGAGTTGGGCAGTTGTGTCCATGCACTGCAAGTTGCACGCACACACTTGTTCAACAAGGAGAGGGGAGAGTCAAAAGCCGCCATTTGCTATCAAGTTAGAGCTGCTAACCACGTACGAACCAGTCCTCTTTAATTAACCTTTTCCCTAATTTAATTTCCTTCATCAATTAACACTGTATAATTATCGCTTTATATTGACCACCCACGTCTCACTCAAAGTAGAATCACCTCCTTCCTTGTTGCTTACATATACCCTTTTGTTTGACTCAGTTTGGTCGTATATATGGTGTACACCCAAAGAAAAGAAACTTCCTCTTTATTCATTAAATAAATAATAAAAAAACCTATCTATAAATTTAATTAAATACTGTTTTGACTTTTTAAAACACAAGATAAAATTTAGATTTTTTTTTCTAATTAATATAATTGCGATGAGTGTATTATAGTGGGGATGAGTTCACTAGAAGTAGTGGTAGGGCTGTAAGCAACTCTATTATTAGATGCGTAATCGGAGTGGCTTTTCTATATTTGATGGATTAATCGGGAAGCAAATTGTGAGATAGAGAGTTTAGGGTTCTTCCGTTGTACAAAGTCAATTGCAACTTGCTACTTTACTAATTAATATGCACTTTGATTCTCTACATGCCATGAAGTAGCAACACATGTAGCTAAATTAGTTGTTGTGCATGGTCCACTTGGCCACAAACCAACATCATTGTGAAAATGATAAGGCCATAATTCTTCTTCAATTTGTTCATGATTTACTGGCTAGCTAGCCCACACTAAAGCCTAATTATTATTGTGCTCATAAAATGCTAAAGTTTTCTTTCCAAAATGTTCTCTTAAAATTTGAAAGTTAGTCCAACAATATAATTAAGGAGTTAGATTAATTAGGTAAGTAAATAAAATGGTGGCTTACAAATCTAGAATTGCCAAGTGAATAATATATAATTAATGCATAAAATTAAATGGTGGTGTGTTTGCAAGTGGAGGGTTACGTTGCTTTAGTAAATGGCAAGTGGGAGGCATTTGGGGGATGGCTTTGGGAGTAAGAAGGCCAAATTCATTTGGCAACTAACCGATCGACTTGATTAATCAGTAGCGTACAAGGTTGTCTTAAGATTAGCAATTCTCTCGATCGTATGTTTTTTATTTAAGCCAAAATATATATTCTCTCAAATTACTAAAACTTATAGAGCCATCAATCTAATTCATTGGCCCTTTTTTTTATTTTAAAGAAAAATTCATTTTGTATATTCTACGCTCCATTTTTATTATTAGTAGTAATTAGGGAAGATTATCAAAATCGCTATGATAGTTTTGGGATAATGAATGCCACCACTGCTTGGGCAGGCTTCCAGTTCATATTGGAAGGCCCACTTGTACTCTTTTGTGCGGTGGTCAAGTCAGAAAAAAGCCCATATAGGTAGGCCCAATCCAAAAGAACACTGAATTAAAAAGAGAGTTGTATTTTTATGGAAGAGATTAAAAAAAAAATTTATCACGTGATTAATAAGTTAGTTAAATTTATACTAAACTAAACCGTCTGCAAAGCCAAGGTCGGTGGAAATTAGTCACTCTACTAGTGAGTGGATGTCATACATCATTCTCCATGTGGAGTTATTAATTAGCGATGCTACGAGGCTAGAATGAGATATATCAACTAATTTTTGATGTTTTTTCTTCTTCCATTTATTAGACGAATTATTAAACGACTAATGCAATCGTTCAAGAGCATATATATATATAGATGGTAGCTACTTAGTCCCTTTCAAGTTGATTAGCTTGTTGTTTTCATTGCATTCGACCTGGATTTGGACCAGCAATTTGGTAGAATTAACACTCTAAAAACCCCCTATTGAATTCTATATAGTTTCATTGGATCGATCATTTACTTAACGCATGCTGAATGAACTACTTGCCCACCTTTTTTTTGTTTATCGTTTTCGTAGAAACAGACGATTTGCATGTGCAGCAAAATGCTGCAAAAAAGTTTGAAAGCTTGAGCTCACCTAACTTTCTTGAGCTATAGATTTGTTTTTCTAAAGATTGAAATCGAGTTTGTATTCGGATCAAAACGGCCATTTTTTTTTGTTTAAATTTCCTATTTAATTGAAAAGTATGATGGAGTTTACAAAGGATGAAAAGGCTGTAAAGAGAAGAGGGAGAGAACTAGAGTGGTAGAAAATAGAGCAACGCGGAGGAAGAGGCTTGGCCTCAACGACGGCGGCGCGTTGCCGGCAAACACCATCCCCAGGTAGCCGCCATACCCTGCTCCACCGCCAGAGCCAGCCGACGCGGCCGACCCACCGTAGTCGACGGAATTCCCGGTGCCATCTCCGTTGTCCCTGCCCCATTCAAAATACGTTTAACATGTTTAGATAAAACATAAAACGAACGTTCGACGCTTGAATAACAAACAGTATTTCACCACTAAAATGATGACAGGATAGGCAATTTAAACCAAGAAAAGCTTGCTTCCGATTTGACATATATTATTTATTATAGTCTATAGACTCAAATCCTGTCGGCTTCACCAGGTAATTAATGAGGCATCTATCGACTCCAAGCTCATCAGAATAGAGAATAGATAGAGACGTGCCTCCAAGAAACCACTATTTGTCCAGCCCCATAACTTATGAGTAGCTACGAGACACAGAGGCAGGGAAAAAGGTTAGCGTCCCAAGCCAAGGTGTTTGACTTATCCCACACTATGACTGCGTGCACATCTTTTAAGGTCATAATTAAGACTACTCGAAGAATGGAAGCCATGCATATTGGTATACCTTAAACATGGGTGGATTCCTCTTCTCTTCTGACTGTCATTTTTCTCACGAAAGAAGGACGGAGAGTGCAGAGAAATGTCGATGGGGACGAAGAGTGATGGGTCAAGGTCGTGGAAAAAGCTGCGAGCTTGGCGCGAGAAAAGCTCAACATTTGACTGTTCACGGTCTAGAGCCTCGATCTTGGCGATGGCGGACTGGCTTTAAGGCCCCAACGTGGAATTAAAGACGCTTCCTCGTGGATGTAAAAGCTGTGCCCAGTCGAAACGAACATCATGCCTACACCACAAAGGGGCCCCACCCTGGTGGAGGAGACGGAAGGGAAAGGTATATAATCGAATCGAGTAACAGGGAGCGTTTCCTTCGACCCGGTTTATGGGATCAGGTTCAGTTAAACCGTATTGTTTATGGATCAGGACTCAGTTGATAAATATAAAAGAAAAGATTGATTGATAACTCAGAGTATTGATTTTTTAGGGAATTAATAAATATTATTTATAGATAAAAAAAAATAAAATTGTTATATTAATCGTCTCCCTCAGCTGCTCTATTAAAGAGGGAATAAATTAGGATTCGGATGACAAACACAAAAAGGAGATAGATAAGTCAAGGTATTAATTCCCTAGAAATTTAGAACCCTGCCTACTTAATAGTTTACCTACGTGGATAAAAAAATAAATGAAACCGCTATATTAATAGTCCTCATTGCTGTCCCTACGTGTGGAGAGGAGTAAATTAGGATGTCAAATATCAATACAGAAATGCAGAGTCATCGATAGTCTAACGGTAAACTCTAAAAATTGATCCTTTACTCTTTCAAACCTTAATACCATCTAAATTAAGCTCTCAAGATTTGCTCAGACGGCCAGTGCAGCCGTGTTAAAGTTCGAAAGGTCAAAGAGTCGATTTCTGGATTTTACCGTTAGGCTACCAATAATTCCGCATTTCTGCGCTAGCTATCATAGATTTCTGATTTATCCCCTTTCACACATAAGAGCAGTGATGTGAGATCACTAACGTCGCGATTCATATTTTTCTTAATACCATCTAAATTAGCCCGGTGACTATACCCACGTGGATAAAACTTTACGGGAAGGGGGAGGAAAAAAAGAGGCGCGGCGATTACCTTGGCCCGCCGCCGAGGACGCCGGCGCTCATGGTGAGCTGATCAACGAGCGTCGCCGACTTCGGGTCCACGCTTTCCGCCTTGGCGTACATCGCATCGAGGCCTTCGCCGGAGGGCACGAAGAATGCCCCGTTCACCAGCACGTCCCCCTCCGTCCTCCAATTCCACCCGCTCCACTCGCTCTCCGCTGTGTCCACCCGCTTCGTCACCTGCCATCGCCGTCGTTGACGTCAGTAATCGGCTAGATTGAAGAGGGGAAAAAGGATTTTGGGGATGATTTGAGTTTGCCTCTTTGGCGTTAGGGTTTGCGGGGGCGATGTAGCGGTTGCCCTGGCTGTTGATGGTGGGGTTGGCGCTTCCGCCGATGGCGTACATCTCCCAGGCCGTGTAGTCGTTGTTGACGACGTGGAAGTAGCCGCGGCGGCAGCGGGGCATGCGCTGCACCAGCTGCTCGCCGAAGCGATTGAAGGCGATGGTGACCTGCATCCCCGAGTCGGGGAGGTTGTCGTCGGTGTGGCCTAGCAGCATCACCTCGTTATGGTGAGAGAAGTAGTTGTTGGAGATGGTGATGGCGGTGGAGCCCATGATAGCGTCGATGAGGCCGTCGGTGCAGTAGGAGAGAGCACAGTGATCGATCCAGATCTGCCTCCCGCTGTATATGGAGATGCCATCGCCGTCGGAGCGCGTTCGCCAGCCGTAGTGCGTGGGCGATGACCTAACGTTGGCCTCGCCGGCGGGGACGCAGTTATGGACGTGCACGTTGTGGATGATTATGTTGGAGACGTACTGGAGAGTGACGCACGCGCCGCCGGCTATGTGCACGACGGCGCCGCGGCCATCGATGGTCTTGAAGCTGTTCACAATTAGCTCTTCATTCAACCGAATGTTCATGTCGCTGGCGAAGGTGATCCAAAGGGGCCCCTCCTGGATGACACCGTAGCGGAGGGTGCCCAGTGGCGGGTTCACCGGGTCGGGGTCCGACGGGTCGGTGACGACGTAAAAAGGGCCACCTTTACCGCCCATGGCTGCGCGACCGAAGCCAATGCCGCAGTCCGCCAGCCGCTGCCGGTCCTCCCGCCAGTCCGTGCTGTAGCACCGCCAGCAGTCGTCGATGGGGTTCCCCGTCAGACATTGCTGCTCCTTTTCGCTCGCCTCCAGGAGAGCGCGCCGCCGGGAGGACTCCACCTGCCTGAAACAATGCCACTAAGAACTCAGCTGGGGGGAATTGACTCAGAGGAGACTGCACACCGCCTGCTTGAAACAATGTCACTGAGAACTCAAATCAGGGGAGACGGCACAATTACCTCTGGACTTCGTGGGCGACAGAGTCTGGATCGGGGTGGACGTGGGGAAGGAGAAGGAGAGAGGCATTGGGGACTGGCGATGCGCCAAGGAGAGGAAAAAATAGAAAGAGAAGAAGGTGGCGGCGGCGAGGCATTCTTGCTAAATTTTGCAGTAGACAGGGAAAGCTCAAAGAGTTGAATTGCGACTGAAATATGGAGTGAGATAGCTATTTATAATAACAATGAAGAGCAGGAAAAAAAATATCTAAAAATTAGATTAACCATGCTAGGGTTCTTGGAAAAGGACGAAAATGATGGTGACATTGATAGGAGAGAAGAGAGTGAAGACGGAAGGGAGGAAGAGGAAGGCAAGAACGGGCGGAGATGGAATCAAAATCCATCCTCTTCTCCGCCTCTACTTCCCATTCCTTGCTTCTCAAATGGAGCAATGCCTCTTTTTGTCTTTTTGTTTTCTAATCCTGAGATCAGGAACTGTGTTTTGTTTTAGGAAGATAAAATATCGTGGAAAGGAAATGGAGAAGACGCCGTAAAAAAAAGTGAACTTTTTGACACTGTTTTTTTTTTTCTTTTTGCATGTGTTTTTATGGATTTTGTTGGAAGTAGAGACAAAAGATTTTGGAGAAAATACTTCGAGTGTTGTGGATTGCTTGCTGTCTATGAACTGTGAAATAATTCAACAAAAACCTGAGAGGTACTTTGTGGAAGAACATATGAAGAAATTAAACAAGATTTTTTGAGTTATATGAAAGGTTCAGTCATGAAAAGACTCCTGTTCAGTCTGTACATGCATGCATTGGTTCAATATTTTTGACATGTACTCGTCTCCAGTTCATACAACAAAAATGTAGCAGTTCATCCATTTCATAAAGTATCAATCGATTAAGAACTTAATCAGTGTCCTAGATTAATTGGTTAGTTGAGCTTAGCAGCAGTGCAGAGCCACTATAACTTCATCTAGGCTACTTAAATAGTTCTTCTATCCAACTTGATCTTCTAAGCATGTGTGCATGCTGGTAGCTTAGCATTTCGGTTGCTTTGTAATAACTTCAAAAAGTTGGATTGCATAGTTGTGAAGAGATTCCTGTTTTACAATTTTCTTTTCCTTAGAAAAAAAACATTGGAATTACTTCCTCCGAAGGATGTTTTAAACAAGAAAAAGAGAACCTCGCTCTTCCTCTCCTTTTCTCCCATTTAAAAATCTTCATCTTTAATCTTTTTCGCTAAAGGTATAAACTTATCCTCTACTTCTCACAAAGCGGCAGCTCGACCATTTATCCTCTCTTATGGCTTTGGTTCATGGAATTATGACAACAAATTGAAGGTAGGTCGAGGCTTTCAAGCCGCTACATTCCACTAATTGAGGCGGCTGTTTTGACCCCCTTTTTTTTTATTGGACTCGTGAGCTTTTTCCCGTGCAGGCTTACTATTTCTCCAGTGCGGAGTGATGGCTTATGAATGGATGCCTTGTCGTTGGATGCATGAAACCATGGTTTAAAGGTATTTGTTGCATAGATTTCGAGTAATATTGCACCAAGGATGCCTAAGTTTTAGAATTTGAAGCAAGCAAGAGTTAAAGATGTCCTCAGGTGAGTCATCAAGGCTTTTAATATTGCAGTCTGTGAGGCCTTCTCTGCTCTTTTTTTTCTTCTTGTTTCTTTGTCTCGTACATATATAGAGGGACTTCATATTAATTACTTGACTCGGTTTCCTTAACAAATAGTCAATGGCCAATCTCGATGCTAGTCTTCAACTCATTCACAAAAGTATGCTTTGCAGAGTTTTGAACTTACAGACTGCAGTTCATATTCAACAGCATTAGAAATACCAATGTTTTAAATTGCTGCAAAGGCTGATCATAGTATTGCCAACGAGACTAATTCAGAATGTTTTTCATAATGTTAATTAACTGAATCTTTGGCAGTGTGTCAGTGCTAGAAATTGTTTCTCTAATGTTCAAGGAAAGAAGACATTTCCGTTCTGATTTTCTCCATTGAGAAAAAGCCTGAAAAGATAATTGATTTTCCAAAACGAACTTGATCATGGTCTTTATTTTTTGCTAGTTTGCGTGTTTGGTGTGAGCCACTTCATGACAATTGGACACTGAAACTTTGCTAGCCCTCACAACATGTGAAAAACTTCAACTGATCTAAAATGTTATGATAGACTCCATGCTACCAGAAGAGCTTACAAGAATCAAACAGTTGCATCTTTTCATCAACAGAGGACGAGAGTGAATGAAGGACAACTGATTCCTGCTTTCACTTTGTGAATGTCTAAATTAATCAGTGATGATTCTTCTCTAATATCCAGTAGTTCTTACTTTCTTCATACTTACTCCCATCACCGTTTAGTGCCTAATTCCTGTACACTAAGTAAGAAAGAGAAGTAACAAACTACAAGTAGAAGGCAAGATAAATGATGTCGAAGTAGGAAAGAACTCATTACCTTAGTCTTCCCAACAAATGTAATGGGTTCCGAAGTTGGACTAAGTGTGAGAGAAAATATGCACACTGCATTCATGAGCCTTCAACAAATTGTTCAAACCTGCAGCAAGAGGGACACTAATTGTATGAAAAATAACATCCTAATTTGCAGAGTAGAAAAGATCATCCAAACTCTGAGATCATAAAACCTTCATGTCCCGTCTTCTGCAAGAACCATTTTGTGTACAGCAGTTTGAAGAGCATGTAGCATAAAAAAGAAACAAAGGAATCAATAGAAACTTATAGCAATGGCGTTTTAAAAGAGATGATTAATTTATCAGCTATCGAGAAAGAGTAAGAAAGAACTACTTCACTCATGCACAGATATCATGAAAGGTACTACTTATGGAAGATTTCTATGTCCAACATTAAATTACACAAACGCAAGGGAATAATGTGCATGGATTAATTAGATCGTGAAGCTAGGTTTAGCATCTAAATCAGCAGAGATTATAGCCAAGGTTAATTAAATAACTAAAGGAAATTGTTGTTTCTGATAATCCATCTCCAAAAATACTTGAATGTTTAAGTGTCAAAGAATTAGGGCGAAACTTTTTGTACTTCATATTTGGTGAATATTTATTTTTGATATGCACACGTCTTGTTATTAATTTACAAGTGACATTATTTAGTTGTTCCAACTGTCTTCTTATACTTTGAAAATAATTTTCTCTTGTGATTAGATTGGTGCAAAGTGTGCAACGTTTGCCATGTGGATAAGAGTTTGGAGATCATGGTGAACAAGCTCGAGGGTAGGTAGTCTGAATCAAAAAGGACCTGAGGGTAAATAGTCTGGATTGAAAACATGGAACTCAAAGATTGAATTCAAGGGCAAATAGTCAGGATTAAAGAGGAGCTTAGATGACGGACATCATGGGCCGAATAAGGAGTCAAGATTGATTGGGGACTGGAGGATGGCCACTAAGCTTGGAGAAAGACCTAAAGAACACGTGAATCCTATTTGTGCTTGTTGTGTGTTTTAATGTTGGGTTTTGTTCTTGGGTCAAACTATAATTGACATTGTGATTACTTAACTAAAAATATGACTATCCAGAGATTAATTGTTGAAGCCTTACGACTTTGGAAGGTTTTCAAATTGTGTCTGTAGACCAATTTTAGTCGATAGAAACAGTCCACATAGTTTCTGTTGATCAAAATACGTGCTTTGTTGATTAGATAAGCGTTTAATTGATTGGAAACAAGCAAATCACTTAGAACTGGTGTCTAGTAAACAAGAAAGCATGTCGGACGATCGGACCCAGGTTGGAAGTCAATTTAATGCAAGAGTTTAGATGATAGAATGTTTAAGTTGTTCATCCCACTTAATGAAGTCATTCAGTAGTGAATTTGTTCTAATGTGTTCAATATGACAATTGCCCTTGTTCCACAATTTAAGTGCAGGCCTTCGTGAATTGTGGAGCATCAATTTGTCTATTTGTGATTGATTCCAAGGCTGTAATTCCTGCAAGTTAAATAGACATCGGATATTATCTACCTTGTTCTTGCTTGGGGATTCTATAATAATATAATTCTTTTGCTAAAAGTGACCGAGATTTTCATATCGTTCGATTAAATCTATACTAGTTTGGAAAACAAAGCTTGCTCGTGTATGGAGCTCAAGTAGAATCTTCTTTCCTGGTAAGCTCCAGTTATTGTAGAATGGCATTTTATATGCCCTTAAACTTGTTCTTTTTTTCCTTCGATCATAGTGTTCTACTTGTTCTGGCTGATACACTTCATTCAGGAGCATTTTTCTTTACAAGTAACAGTTCATTGATGTTTCCTCTGTTTTTCTTTTTTTAATAAAATTTAACAGGTGATCAACACATAAGCAAAGACGATAATCAGATAATCTAATTTGCTTTGTCTTTCGAGTTTGTCTCTTCGATTTTAATATATGTAGATTATTACTCTATTTTCAAATGTCAACTAGTATGTAATTTATGAATTGCTGCAGTCTTTTCTTGATATCCAGTATTTTGTAGAAAATTAAATAGGGATAGTACTTATGTTCATTGCGGAAGGTATCATGTTGATTTCTAGATGACTTATTCGACAAGGTCAAGTTTTGGCATTCTTATTTATGTTGTATTAATCTTTTTGGTACATATAAGCTTCTTCATATGTAGTTCTGTCTGGCCCAACACTGGCTCAAAGTATTTCAGTCTATGTTAACAGGAGTTTGCTCCTTTAAGCTTACAAGCCTCCCACAATACAAAACTAAGGTGTGCATGAACTTGTTAACCTTAATCACCAACCAAAATCCTTAAATCAAAGTTAAAATAGCATTCATCCTCTAAGCTAATTTAGGGTGTTAGCCAAGAACTATCTCAAAAAAATTGTGGTGTTGCACATAGTTGAATTCTCTTGATGCATTTTATGTCGAAGGAGGTGAGAAAGGGCATTCCTTCAAATGCTGTTGAAGTATTTATCACAAAGCATTTTTTTAAAAAAAGTTTTAGCCCATATTCTCACAGTTTCATATGAAAAACACTGCATTAATCTCCATTAGCACCCTTATATTCATTCTTATATCACTTTAAAGAAAGCTACTAACTGACCATAAATAACCTACTACCTCTCACACTTGTTCATCAACCTCGTCGTCATCAAAGCTGAAGCACTGCAAGTCTAAATCTCGACTATTTAAGATCGACTCTGCACTCTACTTTGATATCGGTATCAAATTAAATAAAGAAAAATTCAAACTTAGGTTTCATGTGTGCACATGACCATATACCCTACACAAAATTAAAAGAGCCATGTTTAAGCCTAATAGTGACTTCCTTTATGAACTATGATCCACCTCATGTGTTGTACTGCAAAAGACCTGCATATTCACACAATAGAAGATCTGATCGACATGATTCTCTTTGATTTTATCTGCATTCCTTTTTTTTTTCAGAACCATTTCAAATTTATTCTAACATGTCTTTTTTTGCTTGCTTTAATGTATAAAACATTAATCTTAACTCTTGAAATTCTCAAAATAATACTGAGAAATCATTATCTTTTATTTGTGTGTGTGTGTGTGCAAACATCAAGGAAATACAAATAAATAAATAACTTCCCTGAAAGAAAGCAATAATTATCAAAATATCATAGAACAAAGCCACAACAGAGATACTTTGGGACTGTAGAATACCAATCGAAGAGGATGTTGCTGTGGGCGAGGGGAATAACAACAGTGTGTGTATTAATGTGGTTATGGGCGGTGGGGAATCGCCATGTGTCAGCGGGGATTTGGGGGCCACGAGCCCACACCACGCGCACACTCTGCCCTTCTTCCTCTGTGCCCCACAGCGATCGTCCCAAATTGCACTACGGATAATTTTCTTGATAAAATCATAATGTAGCGTATGAATCGGGATCGTGTTTTTTTTTTCAAATCAAATTAGATTCACATCGTACTGTTGAGTGGTGCGTAATTCATGGTGGTGATTTACCTTTCTTTGCCTTTTCACGCTGATTTGCTAGTAGAATTTTCTTTGAGGAGCACTATTCTCCTCTCCTACATGACATCCTCGATGACTTCAGTTGATCTTGAGAGGAGAGCAAATCGCCATATCCTTCACTTCAGACTCCTCGTTGCGTACATGCTTATTAGCCACAGCCTCTTCGTTCAGTCTCGAACACTGTGGCAGAGTTGTCATCACTGGCGTCACATCCCCTTTGCAGACTCAGCGCCGTACTACATCAAAGACATTCCTCTCCTCTGTATGAAGGCCTGCACATGGGTGTTGTTTCGGAGAAAATGACCCACCTTCTTCTCAATCGTTTCCTTTCCGTCTTTTGAACTCGAGTCAAAATACTTCCGTCATTTGCTTAATACCAAGAACAGAGAGCTCTGCTTTCACAAGCTGCTTCCATCTGTTGCTGAGAAAGACCTTCCGGCTCAATACATTTTCTCCATCCAAGTCAAAAGTCAAAAAAGTGGCAATGGGAGTGACAATTTTTTTTTCCATAATATTTTTAGCAACTCCTTTATCTTTAACAGTCACTGATAGTCGTTGACAATCAATCATAAGTTTCAGTGCATCCTTCCCCATAACTAAAAGATTTGGTCTATTCTATGAAATAACGCTGTTTTAGCTCAAAGTAGACGTCTGCCTGCATGCGCTCAAAAAATCGATGCCAATTCTCCTCCGACAGGGTGGTGCAATTTCTTCTGTCGACTTCTTGCTCTGAATCCAATGAATTAAGCGTAAAGCGCTGGCAGCCAACCCTGCACACAGCCGTGCTTTAATCAATTTTCAAAGAAATAAAGCTGCAAGTGTTAAATTAAACTATCATAACATCGTTTGAGTATAATGGTGTTTATCTCTGTGAAGTATAAATGAGTAACACATCGATATGGTGAAGGAGTCACTCCCAAACTGAAATGGAATACACAACTAAATACCGGACAGCACCTTTAAGAAAGAAACAGGAGAGCTACTCGAGGATAATGATCTGATGCCAATTCAGTATGAGAGGTGCAGAGATGCAGTCCAATAAGCATAATCATGAATGAAGGATGATGCAAGAAGAATGAATGATTGTTGAAGTGACCGAAGAAAAGCTACTGCTTTCTAATGATTGCACATAGAGTTTCTCAATTGATTAACAAATTGCATCTGTTAAATATCATAACTGCTTACGAGTTTCTTAAGATTCTCCTTAAGTCATTTTGATTCGGAAATCATTAATCATGATTATAAAAGATATCCTTTTAATAT
>JBAMHZ010000072.1:811986-822928 GCA_037177395.1 Alpinia galanga
TATAATTTAAATTTTAAAAGTAAAATAAGTTTTAAATGGGATGCAAAATGGAAAAGTCATTGGATCGGATGATATTTTAATAAAGGTAAGGTATTTAATGACTTACAAAATTATTTAATATACTATTTAAAAAAACTAATAGATAAGTACTCTAATTCCTTTATATAAGAATAAGAGGACATATAAAATTATATAAATTATAGGGATATTAAAAAGCTAATGATAAAATTTCAAGAGAAATTATATAAATAATTTAACGAAAAAAAGATATTAGCATAATATATATTGAAATAATTAAGGATATATATGAAGAAGTAATGAGACATATGAATAAGTAAATGCTAAATTAAAATATTAGTAGAAAACGCTACAAGTGAAAGATTTTAAACTTAGTAAAATAAAGGCAAAATATATATAATTTAAATTTACAAATATTAGATATAATGAGACAAGTGTTAAGATAGGAGATGACGAGTTATCTAGAATTGAGAGTTTTAAAATTATTTTTGTAAGACGATGAAGAGATTAAAAGAGATTTCTTACATCGAATACAAGTAGTATATATGATTGAAATAAAGGAGAGCGCTGAGTGTTTTATGTGATCGTAAAATACTTTTAAAACTTAAAGGAAAGTTCTATAAAATGATGATTAGATCTGATATGTTATATAACACTGAGACTATAACTTAAGCACATAAGTAGAAAATGAGAGTTACAAATATTAAGATGTTAAGATAGATGTATGAACATATGGGGATGAACAAAATAAAAAATAAAAGTATTTGAGAGAAAATAAAAGTTATATTTATTGAAGAAAAACTTCAAAATACACATTTAATGTGATACAGATTATGTACTTATGATTAATAAATATTCTAATATAATTAAATAATATGAAACTATGACAAATATGCACATTAAATGGGGAAAAGAAAAATAAAAAAATGTATTTAATAATAATAAAATAAGATAAAATTTATTTAAATATATATGATAATATAGTAGAGGATATATTATACTCTCATATTAAACTAATATTTTGTCACTAATAATAATAATAATAATAATAATAATAATAATAATAATAGAATAATATATAAGCAGTAGCATACTCATGATTTGATAAGGACCCTTCAGGCATATGCAATGCAGCTTCATTAGTCTTATTTATAGCACTTACCCACCCAGAACTCTCATCCTCGCTCAGAACTCTCATCGCTTAATTCCCTCTCCCCATCAACCACCTGGCTATCACCATCATTAACTCCTTCTCCTTCCTCTTCTCCCAATTAATTCCAATCTCCATTCTCCATTGCCGACAGAGGAAGGAAGAGGCCGGGCCAAAAGCTAGGCAAGATTCTATTATCGTAAGTTTCCAGTTAATTGATCAACCATGGCGCCGAGTTTAATGGAACAAAATTGTAACTGCTACGACAACTTCATGTCGAGGCCATGCACGTGGGTGAACGGCCCGATCATCGTTGGCGCAGGTCCCTCTGGCCTCGCCGTGGCCGCCGGCCTGCGCGAGCGAGGGGTTCCCTTTATCATCCTTGAGCGAGCCGACTGCATTGCGTCGCTCTGGCGGCGTCGCGCCTACGACCGCCTCAAGCTCCACCTTCCCAAGCAGTTCTGCCAGCTCCCCGGCGTCCCCTTCCCCAAACACTTCCCGGAGTACCCTTCCAAGGACCAGTTCGTCGACTACTTGGAGTTCTACGCCGCCCGCTTCGCCATCACCCCTCGCTTCGATCACTCGGTGCGCTCCGCCAAGTACGACGACACCACCGGGCTGTGGCGGGTCACCGCCGTCGTCGGCGGCAACGAGGTGGCGGAGTACATCGGGCGGTGGCTGGTGGTGGCAACCGGCGAGAACGCGGAGAAGGTGGTTCCCGAGCTGGAGGGGCTACTTGACGAGTTCGCCGGCGACGTGATCCACGTCTGCGATTACAAGTCTGGCGAGCGGTACCGTGGCAAGCGCGTGCTCGTCGTGGGTTGTGGAAACTCCGGCATGGAGATCTCTGTTGACCTCTGCAACCACAATGCCTCGCCGTCCATGGTCGTGCGCGACTCGGTACGTTCGCACTCCTCCAATCCTCCACCACAAAAATTTCAAAATAATATCGAATTTTCATTCGATCTGCGCTAACAAAATTGAATCTTGGCCTCAGGTTCACGTGCTTCCGCGGGAAGTGATGGGAAATTCGACTTTCGCGCTAGCCGTTCTGCTCCTGAAGTGGCTGCCGCTGTGGGTGGTGGATAAAATTCTGCTGCTATTGGCACGGGCGGTGCTAGGAAACGTCGCCAAATTTGGATTGAAACGGCCTTCCGCTGGGCCTTTCGAGCTCAAGAACAAACTGGGGAGGACGCCGGTGTTGGACACCGGCGCGCTAGCCAAAATAAAGTCCGGCGAGATCAAGGTGGTCTCCGGAATCAAGAGCTTCTCGCCGGGAAAAGTGGAGCTCATTGACGGCCAAATTCTCGACGTAGATTCCGTGATCTTGGCCACAGGATACCGCAGCAACGTTCCACAATGGCTTCAGGTACTTATTCTGAACTGAACCTCTTTATGTAAGCTGTAGATACTGAATTGGAAGGCGATCCATTAAATTAATTGGTCCAAATTTCGGTGCAGGGATGTGATTTCTTCAGCAAGGATGGGATGCCAAAGAGTCCTTTCCCCAACGGATGGAAGGGCAATTGTGGAGTGTACGCAGCTGGCTTCACGAGGAGAGGACTCTCTGGTGCTTCTTCAGATGCAGTGAGGATCGCCAATGACATCGGCATGCAATGGCAAGAAGAGACTAAGCTGTCAAAGAGGAGATGATGGCACACGTGCATCATCCTCCCCACAGAGGCAGACAGATTGAAGATAGATGGAGACCAAGTTTTGATGCACGGCTAGAACATATGTGCGTGTCCACTGACCACTGTAGATACAACAGTCAGTGAGCACCTTGTTTCCGCTTTCCATCCCAATTTCAGTTTTCTTTTTGTAATATTAAGTGTCATTGCTTCAACTTCTGTCCAGTGTCAAATGATTAAATTCACAACCCCCCTACAACTAAAAAAAAAAAATCATTAATCTGTAAGATTAAAAACTGAAACGGATTTGACGGCTACATTGGTTCCCTTCATAGAAATCAGGTTCATCATGGTCGTCTTTGGCAACTCATGCTTCTATTAATTCAGCATCAATGGTTTCTGTTGCTGCAATCTCTATGAATCGTTTCTGTAAAGGATCTAGAACTCAGAGCTCCTGTACATGGCTAAACTAAAGCATGAAGCATTAGCCAGCCACATGGCTAACTAAGGCCCACCAAATCGTTAGCTCCCAAGATTCCATTGTGGCTGGTATTTGACAAAAATTAATCAATTTCCAAACTGTTCGAATCGTCATTCTTTAGTCTATTCTGATACAGAAAAGTTGGAGGCATGAAAGAAAGCGCATACATTCTTCTTCGTCATAATTCTGTCATTCCAGTCTGTCTCAGTGATCCAGTGCATAGATGCAATAGGAGTTTGAAATGTCATGTCCGATCCCAGTAATCTTCTGTTGCGCATCCATGAGCAGACAACTCACTGCCAGATTGCACTCAGCAGGGTTTCTGACTTTCTCTATGTTCTTTTCTGATTTTACACCGCTGAAAATTCCCAACAGTGCTCATCTCCTATTTTCAGATCACGCCACTGTTTTTCAAGTGTCATAATTATGCATTTTTCTTGTTTTTCATAAACCTAAAGGACTCTAAGTGGGCACCCTACCCTTTATTCCCTACGATATAAGGAAATATATAGTTTTCATAGATCTTGAGAAAGATCTGCATGTGAATTGTGTGCCAACGGATACATTGGCAAAAGATATTAAAAGTTACTGTCAAATCCTGGATTTGATTTTTTTTTAAAATAAGTTATTTACTTTATAATTTGACAAATAGAACCATTCAGTTAAATTTTTTTTCTCTTTCTGCTTTTTAAAACACCTGAATTATTAAAAAAAGAAAGAAGAAGGGCTTTCATTTTAAAAAAAAAAATTGATGGACTATGACAATTCTAGAAAATTAACAAACTTAATTTACTATTTTCCGAAGAACTTGATTTAAAAGTATCAAAAAATTGCTTTGAAATTGGAGAATGTTCAGCTAACTACTCCTTTCTATTGAGTAAATAATTAGCACATTAAACCACATAATTCAGTCTTCTTTTCATAGCCATGCTGCAAATTGTAGTTATGAATAATATGATTGGGACCTATCATTACATGGACTGGTAGGCTGATAATGATCCTGTAAAAGCTTTTAATAGCCACTAACCCTTTGCAAACCACGCTCCAAAACTAAGACAAAAAGGCCACATGTAGTGTACTAATTCCCATAATTAGATGGTGATTCATGATGTTGCGTCCCTAACAACTGAAGGGGATGTTTGCAGATAACCATCAATTGCTCTTTCAGTTTCAATCGCTGATGCATAAGCCTATGCATTGATGACACAATCATATGCTTGACTGAGAACAATCACGGCAACAGATGGCTCATGTGTGCAAATTAATACAGATGCAATGGATCCATTGAATTCCATGTCTTCCTTGTCCTTCTCCACTGTTTGCAATAATAACTCCCTTATCTCGTATGGTTTCTTCTGCTTGTAAACTTTGAAGTTTGGTGAGGTCGACTTCGCGATGGAAGCAAACTTGCTCACGGAGGAAAAAGGAAATGAGATGACTCTCTGATGGCTATGAAGTTGTCATTTACAAATGACATTGTTTCGAGCGAAAGCAGCGTGGTTACCATTAAGCGGTATGTTTTATCCTATCGAAGGGACGTTGGGCCCAATCCACTACGTGTGTTTTAAGCCCATTAAGGGCCCATTTTTTCAGCATTAAGTGAAATTCAACCGCGGAATCCAAGGAAATTCAAACCACATGCCGTTTATTTCCGCGTGGAAAGGTCTGAATCAATGGTGTCGATGACACGCGCATCGTTGACCCTCCTTGCTTTCCTGGTTAGTCAACGGTAATAACTGTAATTTCTCGACAATTTTCTCTTGTTTTGAGTCGAGTTTTTTTCTGGGTGTCTGTTTTCCTTGCTGCTGCGTTAGTCTGCGTTAGTCTTTGATTGACCTTTTTATGCACAAGAGTCGAATTTTTAATCAAATAGATTGTAGCAATGGCGCCTCAATTGCGGTTTCTCTTCGTCGTCACGCTGCTGCACCTGTTCTTTCTCCCTCTCCATGCAGCATCGCTGGGTTCCCAAGCAAGGGCGCTGCTCCGGTGGAAGTCCACCCTCGGCGGCCACAACCATTCCCTCCTTCCTTCGTGGAACCTCGCTCACTCCACTACTCCTTGCAACTGGACCGGAGTTACCTGCCGTCTCACCCTCAGAGATCGCCGCCCGGTGATCGTCGAGCTACACTTGTCGGGTATGTCCCTCGCCGGTTCACTCCACGCTCTAAATTTCTCGCAGCTTGGGTCGTCGCTTGCGCACTTCAACCTCTCCCACAACCTCCTCGGTGGCAGCCTTCCTCCGGCCATTTCGGCTCTCTCCGGGCTCCTGTCGCTCGACCTCGCATTCAACCAACTGAGCGGTGGAATCCCCGGTGAGATTGGCTCCATGAGGAGGCTCCGGTTCTTGAGCCTCAGGCACAATCTGTTACACGGTCCTTTGCCTCCGTCGTCGAGCAACCTCACTGAGCTCGTGGACTTGCTCCTCGGCGAAAACAAATTGGCGGGTGGAATTCCAGAAGACCTGGGGAGACTCCACAAGCTCACGGTGCTCGGCCTCGGCGACAACAACTTCTCCGGCTCCATACCTTCCTCTTTATCCAACTTGACGAAACTCTACTTCTTGCGCCTTCAACAGAATCACTTAACTGGGTTCATCCCCCATGAACTTGGAAACTTGATCCACCTTGAATTCCTCTCCATCTCGGGCAACAAGCTAACTGGCACGCTCAACCCATCCTTGGGCAATCTGACCAAGTTGCAATCTTTGTTTCTAGACACAAATGAGTTAACGGGCTCCATTCCGCCGGAGTTCTGCGATCTCATCGAGATCACCGAACTTTCTATCTCGAGCAACCTTTTAACAGGTAACATTCCTTCTGCTCTGGGAAATTTGACCAAGTTGAAGGTAGTTTATCTCTGGAACAATACCTTGTCAGGCTCTATCCCTCATGAGATTGGAAATCTGATTGATCTTTCCTTTCTTGATCTCTCGGAGAATCTGTTAACGGGCTCAGTTCCTTCAAACCTTGGAAAGTTGACCCAACTTGTTGAAATGGAACTCGCCAACAACCACCTCTCCGGGCAAATTCCGGCCAGTTTTGGGAACCTTACCAAGCTCACAACCTTATTTCTCCAGCAAAACCACCTCTCGGCTTCAATCCCTCCTTCACTTGGCAACTTAAGGAACCTTGTGGACCTACGCTTGTTCTTCAATCAATTATCTGGCCCTTTGCCTCCTGAATTCAACAACATCACGGGATTTACAGCACTTTTGTTGTCATATAACAACTTCACTGAACATTTGCCTCCAAATCTATGCCGAGGAGGAGCCTTGCAATACCTCGCTCTCAGTGACAATAGCTTTGGGGGTCCCCTTCCTGCCACTTTGAAAGATTGCACAAGCTTATTATCTATCTCTGCTCAGCACAACCACCTCACGGACAATGTATCAGAAAGCCTGGGAGTATATCCACATCTTAACTACATGGATTTGAGTTTCAACAGATTTTCTGGCACATTGTCACCAACAATTGGAGAATGGCACAATTTGACATTCTTAAGCATCTCAAACAACAAAATCACTGGTGCCATACCTGAAGAGGTTGGACAGTTGACACAACTGCAAGAATTGGATGCTTCTTCCAACTCACTGCGAGGAGAGATTCCAAAGAGCTTGGGAACCTTAACTCTACTCTTCAAAATGAACTTTAGTGATAATATCCTTGTCGGGGAGCTACCACAGGAGTTCGGAATGTTGTCTAATCTTGAAGTACTTGACATGTCGAGCAATAATTTGACAGGAACGATACCTTATCAAATCGGAAATTGCGCAAAACTCCTTTTGCTGAAGCTCGACCACAACAATTTCAGGGGTAGAATTCCTGCAGAGATTGGCAATCTGGTGAATCTTCAGAACGAGCTTGATATCAGTCAGAACGCACTCACAGGGGAGATGCCATCACAGTTTAGCAAACTGAAGATGCTGCAAAACTTGAACCTCTCGCACAATCGCTTGGCGGGCAGTCTTTCATCTTCCTTAGCCAACATGGTTAGCTTATCGACTATGGACTTGTCATACAACGAATTTGGAGGGCCTGTTCCTGATATCGAGATTTTCAGAAATGCTCCGATACAATGGTTTTTACAAAACAAAGATTTGTGTGGCGTAGTGAAAGGTTTGCCTCCTTGTGCTTCATCTGCTACCACAGGAGAGGATGGGAGACAACACTATAAAGTTATAATTGCATGTGTTCTTCCTTCTGCGGCCGTCTTGTTCTTCCTACTTATGATTGTTAGCGCCATATTAAATCGAAAAAGAAGGAAGGAATCGCATATGAAGTCTGATGTAAATAATCATCGCAATGAAGTATTCAGTATAATGAATTTTGATGGTCAATACGCTTACAAGGAGATCCTGGAAGCCACAGAAGGTTTCAGTGACAGATTATGTATTGGTACTGGCGCAAATGGCAGTGTCTATAAGGCAAAACTACCAAGCGGTGAGATCCTTGCAGTGAAAAAGCTTCACTTACAGCAAAATGGGAATGTCTTCAGTTCCAAGAGCTTCGAAAATGAAATCAGTGCTCTCACTAAAATTCGACATCGAAATATAGTCAAGCTTTATGGGTTCTGCTCCTCCTCGCAGCACGAGTTTCTGGTGTACGAGTACCTGGAGAAAGGAAGTCTGCAGTGCATCCTTCAAAGTGAATTAGCAACTGAATTGGATTGGGAAAAGAGAGTGAACATCATCAAAGATGTAGCTTGTGCCTTGTGCTACATGCATCACGATTGCGCCCTGCCCATTGTTCATCGAGACATAAAGAGCAGCAACATTCTACTCAATTCAGAGTTCAAGGCATGCGTTTCCGACTTTGGCATTGCTAAATTTCTGGAGACAGTTTCATCAAACTGGAGCATGATTGCGGGCACACACGGTTACATAGCACCAGGCATGTCCATATGTTTCTGTTTTTATTGCAAGTTTGGGTCATCTAAAAATGAAACCAAATTCCACTATATATAATGAATTGGTTGGTTGTTGTTTGCAGAGCTTGCTTACACAATGAGAGTAACTACAAAGTGTGATGTATATAGCTTTGGCATGGTCGCACTGGAGGTGTTGATGGGAACTTATCCGGGAAGTTTTGTCTCTATGCTATCATCTTCTTCACCTAGCCGAACAACTTTGGTGAAAGATATGTTAGACCATCGCTTGACGCTTCCCATAGATCAAGCTGCAACACAAATAGCTATAATTTTAACATTGGCATTTCGGTGCGTGAATAACCAATCCAAATATCGGCCAACAATGAAGGAGGTTAATGAAGAATTGAATAGGCTCGTAATAACATCAAGCATACAATCTTTGGAATTGGAGGCACTCACATGGTGTGAATTGATGGATATTGAAATGTGATGTTGCAAATTGATTATAGGAAGAATTCACGCAACTTGTTATAAATATTTATGATTTTTCACTTTATGATTTTATCAATCGAATTGATCATATCGATCTAGTTTTGAAAATGCCGGGCCAATTAAGAGTATTAAAATTCATGGGAATTATTGGAACTCCCAAATTCATTACTTAATAATCTGTATTATTCATGTTGTGTTTCCAACCGCTTATCTGTGTTGCATATTGCAGAAGCACCACACCTAAAGAGGATCAGCATAAGAATACAATCTTGATTGGGTTGTCTCCACCAAGATGCTGGTTTCTGTTTCGATTTACTTGCGGCTATGTTGGTAGGTTTAGAGTTTGATTGACCTGCGAGTTAACTCAAGTTGTTCGAATACTTCTCCATGTTTGGATTGCTCGACAACACAACTCAACTCAACTAGTTTACATTATTGAAAGTTCAGAACAAAAGTTTGATCGATCACTTTATGGAATTCAGCTGCTTCGACTCACAATCCAGTTCATTTATCTCAATGAGTTGATGTTATCTTCCACTCAACTACTATTTTGTA
Organism: Alpinia galanga; assembly: GCA_037177395.1. Taxonomy (NCBI): domain Eukaryota; kingdom Viridiplantae; phylum Streptophyta; class Magnoliopsida; order Zingiberales; family Zingiberaceae; genus Alpinia; species Alpinia galanga. The sequence goes on from JBAMHZ010000072.1 coordinate 821,180, forward strand.
CAGTTTGTCATGTGGGAAAAAAATTAGTAATACGCAAGTATAAGGAACTATGTTAAAGAGAACCATCCAAAAGAAATGAAATATAAAAAGGAATTATACCATATTAATGAATGCATATGATAAATACATCACGGAGTTTGCTCATTTGTCGAAAGATCAGAAACTGTAGAGGATGCCAAGCTCTCAGCCCTCTCTCTGGATTCAACTAACATTAAAATGACTTCCCGCATCGCTGGTCGATCCAGTGGCAATGTATTTGTACATAACAAAGCAATTTTCATAACCATAATCATGTGATCGACCACAAATCTATCTTGCAAATCCAGTCGAGAATCAAGTATTCCAGGTTTCAAAGAATTGTTTCTTATGTAAGTCCTTACCCATGTAACAAGGTCACCACCTTGGTCTAAGGGTTGCACAGCAGTTCTTCCAGTCAATAACTCCAGTAGAACAACTCCGTAGCTATAAATGTCGCATTTCTCGGTCACTTTCATTGTGTATGCGTATTCTGGCAAAAAGTGTTTCATGTGAGGCTGGCATAAATGAATATAACTTCAAAGACTTGAGAAGATGAATCAGAAAATAGGTAAACAAGCAGAAGTAAAAAAGCTGATGCATATAAGTTATGCTTCGGAAACATAGAACACAACATCAATAAAAAATGTACTGCCCATTTCTATTCAGTCATAGTAAAGAAGCAACACAATTCCTAACAAGGCAACACTATTTTTAAAGAGTAAAAGAAACTAACTAGAGAAACAAATAACCTTGCCTTTCAATGTTACTCACCGGGTGCTATATAACCATACGATCCAGCAACAGCAGACATCGATTTAGACTGTGGCATGTCAATTATCTTTGCCAATCCGAAGTCTCCAACATGAGCTTCAAAGTTTTCATCAAGTAAAATGTTGTTCGACTTGATATCCCGATGAACGATTCGGGGTTTACAATCATGGTGCAAGTATGAAAGCCCCTCAGCAGCACCGAGAGCAATCGTGTATCGGATGTCCCATTCAAGAGAAGAAGATTCCCCATGAAGCAATTCGCCGAGGCTGCCTCTTTGCATGTATTCATAAAGAAGAAAGTTGGAACCCTGATGAAAAAAGAAACCATATAGTTTCACAATGTTTCTATGCCTAATCTTTCCAAGAGTCAAAATCTCAGCATGGAAGCTGTTCTCTGAATTGTTACCCTCTCTGTTAGATGCAAGCTTTTTCACAGCGACTGTCAACCCCGACTGCATGACAGCCCTGTAGACTGTTCCACAGGCACCTTGTCCAATTACATAGCTCTCGTCAAAATTATTTGTGGCTGCAACTAACTGATCGAAGGTAAAACTTTCTTTTGGAGAAATGTATGTACCGGAAGCCTTAGTACTCGATTGCTTGTCGTGCAATGGGGCTACTGTCTCGAGAGGTCTTCTCAAGGTATATACGATTAGAGCAATAAGAAAAAGAGAGATTCCTCCGACGGCAGCTGCAGCTATTGCAATTATCCTCCCCAAGGATGCATTAGTTTTAGCTGAAGGAGATGCAGATGTAGACAAACCACATTGAACAAGAGGTCTACCACAAAGGCCTTTATTGCCAATAAAGCTACTGCTATCCATATTTTGAAACAATGGAATAGGAGGAATAGGTCCAGTGAGATTGTTATAGGAAACATTTAGTTCAAATAAGCTCGATAGATTGGCAAATGTGGATGGAATTTCACCAGTTAAGTGGTTATCATTAAGTAGAAGAAACA
>JBAMHZ010000072.1:855331-872088 GCA_037177395.1 Alpinia galanga
CAAAAAAGGAAGAAGACGACTTTTCGCCTCTTAGAAATTAAAGTCGGACAGCAGAAGCGATAAGCGTGTCAGAGAGAGACTTTTACCAAAATCCACCCAAGATATTTGTTTTTAACCAAAATCACCTCCAACTTACCAGCTCATGCAAGTATGCAACTCACATAAAATATACCTAACGTTACATATAATTACACTAGTAGATTCACGTGATAAGAACTGGACGACTTAGACAAGCGGGGGCATGTTGGATGGATGTGTGATAGGGCAGGGGCAACTTGAACTGGACTCAAAGGGCTAACACAGTTGACCTATCAAATGGATATATAGACGAGAGAGCATTGCGTCCCCATGGATGAAACATGTGTGAATAAAAAATGAACGCATAAGAAAGGTGGACAAATGCGAACGTAAATGAACGTAATACAGTAAGTACAGCTTCTAGATTTGTATAAAAAGGTGTTTGATTAGACATAGCAAAAAGATATGATCACTATTTTAAAAAAATTATTACTCTATATATCTTTACTTTTGTTCTATTATTTTATTTTCTTCAGTAAAATTTGATTTGAGCATCAAAAGAAGGTGAGTTTATTTTGGAGAGCTCCTTAATTATAGGTGAGCTCATTTTCAGCCATTCATGATCGATCATACACTAAGTTTCTTCTAGGAAGAAATACATCTTTGTTTTCAAATTATAAAATGACATGTTTTATTATTACAGAGTTTAATTGATTTTGTAATAGATGCCTCGCGTGTTTTGGTTTTGAATTAGGAGGTAGAGCAACGATAGCCTTAACCTTGTGACATTTTCAGCCATTTTAATTTGTGCGTGGGTGTCTGAAATCCCCTCTCAGCTTAACTGTGTTGAATTATATTGCCATTCTTCTTCATGTGAGTGCATGGGAACTTTCTTCATACATGGCGACGCCATGGCGTGCAAAACTTATGGACCCGGCACTTGAACGCGTGCATGCACGTGTGGACCAAACGTATTAAATCTCGCCCTCTTTTCATCATCACATGCAAGCATGTATCCATCCCTGCGAACATGCCGCTGCCACTCCCTGATCGATCATCATGCATGAAACATTCAAGTTAAGAATGAATTTAATCAGATTGTTCTTGCTTCCTCTGAACAACGCCATGTAATTCTGCTTGTGTATATAATATATACATAACAATTCAAGCTCAGCGGTCACATCCCAATCATACACATGGCATGCATGATGAGATAAAACAGTGTACTGAAACAATTAATCATCAGCTCCACCAGCTACACGCATCTGCAGAGGCGATATATAGGAATCCCTTTGCGAGTTAATTAAAGCAGCTCTGCCTTGCAACTTTTTGTGTTGACTTGCCCCGTAAAGGGTGCCTCAGGGAAGGAGGCCTTTGGGGGTTCTTTTGCACAGGGAGGTCCGAGTTGGTGTGGCAAGGCAAATGTGTTGAGCATATGTGCTCTCAAAAGGAGAGGGGGGATCATGATCTGGTGCACTACTGTTCCCTTGTGAAGGAGGAGAAATGGAGAATAATACTAGCTTTTTCTTCCACAAAAGCCATCGCCTTTTCCTTTAGGAAAAGAGAACTTTAAGGGGGCTGTATAGTAGTCATTTTTTAGGTGGGATAATTGGCCGCATCATCATGCATGCATGCAATGCAGGAGTACTACTGTGTGCATCTTTGGACATCTTCGAGTTGAGTTCGAATGGGAATTTAAAGAATGCTTTGATGCCTTTTTGTGAGAGAGGAACATAATCATTGAAGGCGAGTAGGTGATAGTGAACATCGATCGTATCTGTCCTTGTTGTAGTGGATTCTTAATTGTTTCTTGATAATTTGTTTTAAGAGCATCGACTAAAGATTGAGAGAGAGCGCCTTTGTGTCGTTGGCAACTTTCTCATATTTTGCTGTTTGCATGAAACAAATCAGATGTCGGCTTGTCCGTTCTACCCAAATTAATCTAGAAGGCAGGAAATCTGATGGCTTCAAAGGTTTCAGATAACTTGGATTCTTTTTCCATGGAAGAAACAATACTTCTTTGCGATTTACTAAACTTTGATTTGGTTGAATTAATGGTGAGCATTCGACTTTTCTTGATGCCCACTAAAGAATAATTCGAGCCGTAAAATTTGACCTCGTTTATGTGATTTTAAGAATTGATTGTATTCATATATTATATTATATATTTTAAATCGAGTGGGTCATTTTCGTGCCTTTTTTTTTTCTTCCTGAAACATGATTCCAGTGCGCACGCCATCGATATGAAATTGAGTGGGCTTAGGCGTAAAGTGACGTTGAAGTATCGTGGGAACATAGTTCGTCTTGAATAACCCTGAAAAATGGTTTTTCATTTTTCTTATTCAAAACCAAAACAAAAACAAAAACAAAACAAAAAAAAATGGTAACTTTTAATAGGATGTACATTAATAATTCTTCAAACTCAACGCCATGAGTAAATAGTCAAATTTTAGTTGTCGCAGAGGGACCTTGTAACTCGCACCGGGGATTTCTCCGAATTGGAAATTCGAGTTTGGTGACAGAAAATAGGGTCCACAAGAGACTTCACCGTCCAAATCAGAAAACCCTAGCTGTATAAGCAGGCCACACAATAGCGATGCTCATTTTAACGTCTCACATTATGGCCGAAAAACTGACGGCGAGCCGTATCGTTGAATAATTCAAACTGCTGAACCATAAACTTTAAGGCCGGCATGAGAAGCTGAAATGCACCTTCGATAAAATGAACTTTAGGAAGCAATCCGCAAACATTTATGTAGTCAAGCAACGCCGACTCTCACAGCCTGGGCAATTGTGCAAGCTCTCATGGATGTAGATGTCGCAGTCGAGGCAGAAAGCTTGGTTACATTTTGGACAAGATACATGGGGAGTGGATTTGCTTCCTGAAAAAAGATGATGATCAGTGAAAAATTGAATACAAGGAATTTTAAAAAGGCAGCATTCTCCAGAAAAAATAGAAGTTCCAAGCAGATAAGCAGTTCCAAGTATCCTGTATTCTCACTCAATATGTGCAATTGATCAGATCGATGGTAGATAAGTACTACAATCAAGCATAACAAAGGTCTATGATTCTAGTATTATTAACATGGTGAGCCTAGGTTCTAGACAGCGCATCTGAATTGCCTTAGTAGTTATGTCACATTAAGGATGTTCTTTATAATTGAAAAGGAAAGCCAAATCCTTACATGTGACGTGTATCGACTTAGTATCAACAGGTTTTTGCAAATAAATATTTCCACATTTTTATGGGACTCCAAAGCAACACTAGAAATCCCTCCAGTCGTAGCTGAGGTTGTACAATTTCACTTGAGTGCAATTAACATGTTAAGATGGCAGGACTTATTACAAACATGTATATCATTTTTTAATCATTCAACATTTACTAAAACTCTCCTACATGTTTTTTTGTACACAAACATATGGAAGAGAGTTAAACCCACATGCAGATAAGAGAGAGAAGCTTAACTAACAGACCCACCTGCAGATCGGGAGAAGCAAAAAAACCAAGAAGAGGGAGAGAGAGAGATTACATTGCAAGCTTTTAATAGCCAAACTGGGCAACCTGCAGAAGCACCCAGTGTGACGATGCAAAACTAGTATTTGAAACACATTTTCCTTCTTCACTACCTTTCCCCCCTTTTTCTTCCTGTAGCTGCAATATTTAGTATATTTTCTTGTTTCCATGATAAACGTCTATTCTATACAAATTTACCATCTCTCCTGCACTTTATCAGCTAAAGATGGACATTTATTACTACATGAAAATGTGCACTAGCACATTGAACACAGGAATAAGTCTTTCTAGCACCTAATGCCTTATAAGAAACTGTCAATGTTCACATAAGAGAATCAGTGGATTTATCTGGAGACATGGCTTAATAATTTGTTCAACAGCATAACCAATTGCCAATAAATTTCTTATCATACCTTAAATTTAATTAGTTGATCAATACTTAAAGATTCTGTTATTCTACATTAACAGCATTTTAAGAAAAGCAAACCTCAGAAACAACTTTATTCATTGTCCAACTAGATTTTACAAATTTTACTGTTTAACATTTATCCTTTGGTAATGTCTACTTAATAATTCTCTTTACATATAACGCTAATGTTAAAATTGGATAACATTTATAACTTGAGCAAAGTTATCAATTTTTTTAACGAATTGATCTGATCTGAACTTCAAATACGAAATTCAAAAGGATAAAATAGGAAGTGATTTGACAATGCATAGGTTCCTCCAACAAGTAGGTATTTCTTTAAATTCCATTATCTGGAACCACTCTTGAAACTCTGGAATTGCCATGTCTATTTGATGAGTATAATTTCACATTGAAATGAATTTCAAGCCCTTTGAAGAATTTTTCTCTCTAATGAACTAATACGGTGCCATATACATTTTTTAGTGCATAGATGGGTGGGTTTTGTATATTTTGCTCAAACACTACTAGTGTATAGTCCTTAACAACACCAGGTGGGTCCTAGCGACAAGATTGTATTGGGCAGAGTTCAAGAGAGTAACTCATATCCAGATTAAACACACTTGATATTAACGCTTCCAAAAACAAAATTCTTAAATCCTGTAGAATCATTGTTAGTCTATCACATAATTAGAATGCACATGTAATTGATTCAGTAAAGACAATAGATTAATTAGGAGTATCTGATAAATTACAATAGAATCAGCATGTGCATGCACTTACAGTGAGTACTCAAATATTGTAATAAATTCTATTGTAATAATAAGAAAGGTCTGCCAATGTTTCGCACAACAAAAGAAGATTGTTTCTTTGAGTATAGATAAATACAAATAACAATTGGTTATTAAGTTATTGTTGCTATAGCAAAATCCACATGCTCCTGTACAGCAAGTTACTTCATAAGAAATAATTAGATAGGGGCATCTAACAATATGCAACATATCTAACCAAACGTATACCATCTTAACTGAAAATGAAACAATAAGGCAGAATGAGAAATTGAGATGGTGGCATATTCTTACCATGGCTCACAAAGCTCTGTTGGCAACCATAACAAGCTTGTGCAAACTTTTGACTGACTTTAAATGGAACAGCAGACGATACCTCATTAAATGGTGTCACCGGAAAAAGATGGTGGTACGATCTTGCAAGATGAGGAGAGGAAACTAAGGTCAAACCACAAATTTGACATTCAGTTGGTAATTCGCAGACACGTGCTTTACATCTTGGACAAGTGTAACCCCCACCAATCTTCACATCTTTGTGGCAAGAACATATAGCAATGACACCCTCTGCTCCTCTTTGAGGAAAGCCCATCTTGATTAAATTAGCAGCTGCATATTCTGCTATTGCTGGAGGAGGTGGTGCATGCTCCAGTAACAACTCCTTGAAATGGGACTGCCAAGTGCAATGTATCATTCATTTACAAAGTCCAGTACTGAAAGCCAAAGCCACGTGCATATAACTTACCTCATCCAATGCCACAGTGTAAGAACCACCCGTCTCTTCACACAGATGCTTACATATGAAAATTTCTGCTGATAAACCAATTAAAGAACATCTTATTTTAGCTTTCTTACATTTTTGAATTGTTTCCATTATATCTCCTGGATCACATGAATTAAGAGCTGAGTACAAGAACACTACTTCACGGTGGCCATAAGATGGAATGTGGCTCAGGTATCCATGAACTAGCTCTAGGGCATTCTGTAAGGAAGCATCGCCTGAACATTCAAGTTTACCCATTAGGGCTTTAATCTGTGACTCTGGGCTGCCTCCTATCTCTGTTAATCGATGAGCAACACCATCTTTTATGGTCACAAGACCAATATGAGACAATGGATTCTGATCAAAGAACTCTCTAATAAAAGCCTCCACACACTTAGCAACGGCAACCATTCGACTGGGGCGATAATCTGTCTCTGAAGCCGCCTGAAGTTTGATAATTATTTTATTAATTCGTGCTGAACAAACATAGGTTTTTTGAATTCTGACCTATGAGCCGAAAAACATAACAAGCTCAACAAAATAACAAGGTAAATTTTCATGAATTGGATAGCATCGAAGATCACACAGGTAGGTACATTTAAGAATTACTAAGCCCTAGCTTCTAAATTGCAACAGTAACCTACTTAAATTTTCAAACAAGGAATTTATTAAGAGTCCAAAATTGTGATTTTTAATGGCAAGATTTAGGAGCGAAGGTAAAAACCTGTGTTTCACAATATTTTCTACCGAAGCCAGTGTTACATTGTATTTGGTCCCCGCTATCATAATCCAAACTGCATGAACCATAAATGCAACTCTGGCAAATTGTAAATCACCTTCAATGCAATATCACGCCTTTCCACCAACAATATAGATATGAAAATTGCTGGAATCGACGGACGGCTCCATACTTGAGCTGCCATTTAAGCAGAAATCATCGCCAATCCAATGGTCATGTCTGCTAATGGCTATGTGTGGATAGAGAATTCACGCTTACAAGAAAGTGGCGACTGTTTGAGTAACCAAATGAATGTCGATTGAACAAGAAACTCAATTAGGGTTGCACATATTGATATTTACAAACTAAGCTAAAACCCCCAAAGCCCGACGCAGGGATGTCTGCAATCGGTATCGATCCACACCCAGAAGCTCAGAATCCAGACATTTGCCAAAAGCAACAATAAAAGAGTAGAGGGGGAGGACGCACCCGAGAGAGGTCGATGATAAGATAAAGGTATCGAATGAGGCCTTTCTGGATCCTGGAGGTGGCGGAAGCAGCAGCCTTCTGGAGGAGGCGTCGACGGTACTGCGCGTGGACGAGGGTCTTGGTGTCGATCGGGCGGAGGAGGCCCGACTCGTCCTCCTGGAGATCCTCCCACGAGCGCTCGTCGGCGTATGCACGCTCCCAGGCCTCCAAACCTCTCTCATCCTCCTCTTCGTCATCGTCGTCGTCCTCCTCGTTCCCCACGCGCCTCCGCCGCCTCGTAGCTGCGTCCCCCATGGCAGCGAGATCGGATCGCCTTTGCACCGCCACGCTACTGCTCATGGAAGCAGAGCAAGCAGCAAAGAAAACCAGATAACAGTCCCGAGCCCTTGAAGGCAACAACTAATGGGCCGTTACCGGATGGCCCCATGCAAGGTTATCGAAGCCCATCAATTTTTGAGAAAATTTCATTTTACCTCATTTTTCATTAAAAAAAACAATTTAACAAAATAAAAAAAAATACTCTCTCTACCCTAGCCCCCTAGGGATACTAATAAACATTGTTCACTAAATGTAAATACAATAATCCAACAGTGATAAGCTTTTACATATTGTTACTAAAGATTAGAAAAAGATTACATATGTAAATGGAGACATATCCCCACTTTATAAGACACTAGTCTAGTTTAATTACTTCTTGTTGGAGCCATAATTATTGGCTCTATAAATTACAACAATAAGGAAAGGGAGTGGATTAAATAAAGCCCCTTTTCCATGATTTTTATGTATATTACCCGCTCACGAGGGCAACGGCAGCCTCCTGTACCAGCGGCACGGTGGCGTGCACCGAGCGCTCCGCCTCCCTCTCCACCAGCTCGCGGCACTTCTCCGATCCCTCCTTCCCCTCCGCCATGTTCTTGACGAACGCCACGAACCTCCACCAGTTGTCCGGCTGGAACAGATCCGGCCCCATCCGAAGGTACGTGAAGCCCGCCATCTTCTCTTCCGCGTCGCGCGCCGCTGTGTTCAGTATCTGCTCGTGCGCCGTCTCGTCGTACCTTGGCAATGCGTTCTCCCCGGCCAGTTCCACCCCGGCCTCCCGCGCCGCCGCCGCCACCTGCCTCACCAGTTCCTCTGGTTTGCATGCCGCCTCGCCCGGTTGTTCGGCGTCGCGCATCTCCACGCAGGTAAAGTTGAACACGGCCCCGTGCCGGCCAAGCATGCGCGCGATCGGCAGGTAGCCGTCGCGGTAACGGGTGTTGTAGTATCCGGCGGTGAGCTCGGGTGCGTGGGAGCGGGTGCCATAGTGCCAGTGGATGCCAGCAACCTTGACCGAGATCTTTACTTGGGTGGAATTGAAGATGGAGGTGGCCGACGAGAGGATTCGCTCGCCGTGATCGAGGAGCATCTGGGAGTACCAGGAAAGAAAGAACTCCCCGTAGGGGCTGTTCCACCCACCGTCGTGCCGGAAGAAAGACGTGTCCTCCGGCCAGTTGTTGTAGCCTCCTGCATCCGAGGGGCCACCGTTGGCCCACTCCATCTTCCCTGCCTTCTCTGCCGCTGCTTTCAGGCTACTCAACATGTACTGCAAATGGCTCCGATTTTCAGAATTAAATGAACGCTAGCTGATTAAGCACGAACGCAAAACAAATACCTTATCGTAACACTGGAATGCACCGATTCCAGGGAACTTCCAAGTACCGTTCAATTCGGGGTAGGAAGGGTACCTCAGCTCACCGGCAGGACCCATTCCCACTTGAATCTCCTGCAAGATCAATCATTCGAATTGAATCAAAGAAATAGCTGAATAGCAATGCTAATTCTTCGTCTGATGCCTGGAATCTGCATTCTGCAGTGGACTTACGACAATGGTGGAGCCGAGCAGGGGGGCGAAATGGTCGCGGAAGGCGCGCATGAAGTCGGCGTAGCACTGGATCGGGGTGCGGCCCTTGAGGACGGGCAGCGTGTCGCAGCCGAGGGAGACGTATTCGTAGTTACGACGGCCGAATTGGTCCGTGTAGGCCAGATCAGGGTCCTTGTCCATCTCCTCCAGAACCCATTCCGGCAGCGGGATCCTACATCCAAAAGCAAATCGTCAAGATGAGTTCTGTCCTGCTTGTTTCCTAGATCCAAAGAGGAGGTGGGTAAGAAGCAGGGGAGGAACTCGTATGATGCATGCTAGTAAATGAACATGGCGCAATGGGCATCACGCCGATCCCCAAACTAGGCCGAGAAAACAGTCAAACATTGACGGCGAGATGAGATATTGCGTGAGTAGTCACGAGGAGAAGGGTCGTGACTCTGATGACGTACGTGACGGAGTCGCCGACATTGCCGCCGCACTGGTGGAAGGACATGACGGCCTGGACCTTGAGGCCGATGCGTCGGGCCATGTCCATGAACTCGTCGTAGCCGCGCCAATCGTACTCCCCCGGTCGCTCCTTCTCCACGATCCCCCACCACACGTCCACCATCACCCCCTCGACCCCCGCGTTCTTCAGCGCCATCAGACTCGCGTTCATCGCCTTCCTCCGGTTCAACCCTCCGCCCGGCTTCACCGTATCCAGCGGCATCATCACGAACACCGGCACCCCTTTCACCGAACCACCTCCGCCACCGAGGTGCTCTATGACGACGGCCTCCTCTTCCACGGTAGCCGCTTCCTTGTCCGCCACCAGGGCTTTGCAAGCCACCGACAGATCGGGCTGAACAGCCATCAATAACGGCGATCGACGCGGGCTCATCGGCGGTGTCACCTCGATCTCCCCCTGCCCCATGCCCTTCTGAACCCGACAGCGCAGGTTCTGCTCCCCCGCAGGCTGCGGCTTCCACACCGCCGCCGGCCCTGATTGCTGATCCGCCCTGGCCGCCGATCCAGTGTCCACCACCACCGGTGTCCCGGACAGAGTCATCACCTGCGTAGCCAAATTAAGCGCCATCTAACTCCAATGTGTTATCTCTTCCTCTTGGTCGAATTCGATCCGCTTGCGGTGAAGAAAGCTGGGTAGAGGGCGGTGGGATTTTATAGGTAGAAGTCCAGACGCCGTGAGACGACGTGTCTAGCGGAAGGCGGCTAAGCAAACCAACGGCGACGATCGCACCCGACGCGACAGCGGACGCCGATGTATATCATGCACGTGAGGAGATGAGAGCGTTAGGTTGTCCTCGAATGCTGCGTCTCCACGTGTATGGCTAGAACGGCATCTGCGTCGGGAGGGGATGAGCCGGGTGGGCGCGTTCGACACCGCACCGGCGACGGGCCACACAGCAGGGACGAATTCACGCCACTCGTGGACACGTGGCTGCCCGTTTGCAGTTGGCCGGAGTGGAGTCACGTGAGACGGGTGGACTCCACGTGTTTCGTGTGAAGGAGGCGAAATGGGTGGTCGTTGTTAAATCAATATCTCGAATTATTGGAGACTGGAAATCTTTAGTTATTCATTATTGTAGTTTTATTTTAGCGGGGAAGTTGCTGGAAAAAAAGAGAAGGTTCGTGTGAGTGATTGGATCAATCCATTCATTGAATTGGATTGGATTCGGGTGCAACTGGTGCATCGATTAGGATTTGCGAGACCAAATCGGGCTACATCAGGGGCAATTGCTTGATTTCACGGCACGTGAATCTTTTTTTTTCTAGCTTAAGCATTTTGGTTTCATTTCTAAGTTAAATCATTAGTAAACGTTAAGGTATTTGTTTCTCACTCGTCGAGATTAGATCTGGGTCAAACATGTTTGCTTGCTACTAGAATTTAATTATCATTTAAGTTTTGTTTTCGAGTAAATACGCACCGGGAGTCTCGTGATTAAAATGCACTTTTCAATGATAATTTATGACTATCTATTGTAGAAACGCTAATCAAATCGTACACCATAAATAAAAGATGAAAAACTCGTGCCTCATTTTATGGGATATTGTTGAGATAATATACCTATTTCATCTTTTTTAAAATTATCATCCAAATCAATTAATTTTCAATAAAAATTGAAACATTAGAGACATTTTAACATCAATAAACTACACGGTTGAGAATAAATTACATCAAGTGTACTCTTTGCGTCCAAGTAATTGATCAAAACTCACTCAATAAATTGCACAGAGTGAATCATTCAATATTTTCAACTTGAATCATTCCTTTCTTGTTGCAATCGAGAGAATGAAGAGAGGAGAGTAGACTGCACATTTGCTATTTCTACTATGCCATCAAGTGCTGCAAAAGGGGTAAGATCGCAAGTTAGTTTTAGCTGAAAGGATTTACATGTCAAGAGTCAGCAGAAACTGGGGGGCACTAACCTGTCTCGAATGAAACCTGTGCATCACGAAGCTTCGGGGATACCAAAGTCCCAAAGACCGATAACATTTTCGACCTTCCCTTCTGAATCTGTGTTAAGAGCGTAAACATTGACACATTGTCACACGCATTCCATGGTTTCTACAATGTCAAATTTTCATGACAAACTCACATTGTTATCGCTAGGAGGAGTTAAATTGACGGTTGAATTGATTTTCTTCATGTCATCTACAACAGACAAATTTTTTTATAAGATTTTATCATCAGAAGATCATAAAGCACCAGACGAAGAAAGACAATACCATACAAACTGGATGTGCCTCTACGCCTTAAATCTGAATCCTTAATCGTTGTTTGCATGCTGCTAAGTTCTATCGCTTCAGAAGAACATATCCCATCTTTCGAAGATGATGACCACTTTGATAGAGAAAAAATTGGTTGCAACTCTAGTCGATTGAAAAGATATTTCAAGTTCAACATTTTGCACCCAAGAAAAGTTTAGTCCGCTACTATTCTTTTGAATAATTCATATAGAAATAAAAAAAAAATAACTCTTATACTTTATGTCACTGGTGCTTCATATGACACCATTTATATGACTACCTGATACAGATTCTCTCACTTGTAGTGTGGTTGCAGCAGGCTGAACTTTTTGATCTAGAACGACACTTGAGACACGTGATGAACCCATAGAATGACGAGCACTGGCAAGTTCAAACCATCCCTACAGCCAAAAGGTCATTTCTATCAATTGAATGAAAAGGAATACAACCAAAAGCAGTTTTTTTTCCCTAAAGAAAACCAGTATTGCTGAACAGATGAGGTTAATATCTTAAACTCTCGCAGTCTAAAATTTGGAAAAGCTTTCATTGGCCCCTTTTCAGGCACTATAAGATATATATAGCATTTAGAACTTGCCCATTTTAACATGGACGGAATTTGATACCAACCAAAGTTACAGATTAATGCAATATGATCCACTCAACAAACAATAGTATTCTATGGATAGCCACTGAGGATCCAGAAAATAGCAAGTCAAACGGTAGAAATAGAGTTGATCATGTCCTTAGTAGGAAATTTGATTAAGAGTATCAGTACCATCATGGGCATAAACTCGACTATAAATATTTGTCACTGTTGCAATCTACCACGAGTTGGAAATATGCAGAACCATGTGTAGGAGAAATTTGACCATGAATGATGCATGGCTTCGTGAAGACCTTCCGGTAAGAACTTGACAAAAATTTCAGTCTCTACTTGGAGCCTGAAATATTTGTCACTGCTGCAATCTACCACAAGTTGGAAATATGCAGAACCATGTGTAGGAGAAATTTGACCATGAATGATGCATGGCTTCGTGAAGACCTTCCAGTAAGAACTTGACAAAAATTTCAGTCTATACTTGGAGCCTGAAACCATCTTGGTTTGCACATAAATCAAGTATTACAAGTCATCATCTCCAATAAGTCAAGAAATTATGTTCTTCTAGGAAAAGTAGAGCTCGAAGTGGCCTTCCCTTCAAGATCACTAAATCCTTTTTGACATAAGAACTCCAACATTAGTCAGTTAGAGAAACCTCAGAACCAAGCTTGTGGAGTGACAGAGGTTGCCGCCTCATCTAAGGTACATACACCAATACCTTTAGGGTGGACATTGCTCCACTAACCCTCCTGATTTTTATGTTCTTCACGCCCATGACCACTATTTTTCAATTATCACCTTATGATTGTTTGAACCAGTCAGATTTTAGATTAGCAATTTAAATGATTCTGAGAAATCGTAATGGACATCTAAGTAAAAGGGACATTAATATTTTTTGAAAATTTTGTTGCAAATGCAAGGTTTGAAAATCTTACCATATTGTATTGTTGTTCTCATTGGTCCGATGAGGAATCTAGAGGCAGGACTATCAAATTTGGATGATTTACATGTGCACAGTGTGTACTAGGCAATGCACTTCATTAACGGATACGGGCAAATGTTCTTACATGGTAATCACTCACAGCCCCTCGATGCAGGCAGATATCTCCACAAGATCATTGCGAGACAACTGGAAGAGGATGTTCTCCATTGCATAAACTTTCATAAAAGCCAATCACTTCGATCACCTCTATCTCTCACTCATTGTTCCATCAAAACCTCACAGAAACAATTGACAGTATTAAAAAGAATGATAAAAAATGACCACTACATAAATTAAAAGATTTATTATTAAAACTTGTTATCTTATTCACCCATTAACCAAATACTGGATCATTATTAGTAAAGTGGACCATTGTTTCTCTCTGGATTGGCAGTTACTGAGGGAGCACAGTTACAATGCACTTCCTCCTCTTGCTCACCTTCCTCTTCCCCTTCTTCATCTCACCATCACCAGGTAATCTGCACTGACAAGTATTGTGCATCATCACAGTACAGTGTTTGGTCTGCACCAATTCAACCAGATGCCAATATAAAGGACTGAGATTTTAACCAGTACCTATGTGATCAATCCTAGACACTAGAGAGTTGTTGCTCTTTCTTCCGAGTTTTCTTTTCAAGGCAACCCTTATTCTTTGTATAAGCACTGAACTGCGTTCAAATACCAAGTATAAAGACATTGATCTGCCCCTTCGAGATCAACTCATCCACCTCATCATTTACTGCTTGAGCAGTTGAGCCCAAAACTTCTCCCCTTAGAGAGTAACTTTTCCACAAATTATCCTTTCTTTTGGTTCTACAAAACACCAAAGCTTTATACACAAATGTGGACCGCACATTAGTAACAATAACGCAATAACTCCTCTTCAACATTGGCATTGACCATTGTGTCTCTGCAAAGGCATCAAAGGAGTGCAAAAGGAAAGTAATATTAACACCCTTTATACTGTAGTAAATACTAATCTCCAAACTTCACATAAGCCTCTGAGACTTTATTGAAATTTTCTTAACTCATTCAACTGCACAATAAGATCATCGCTATACTAGAATCACAGTCTAAAGGGCCTCTTTTCCATGGGCAGTTTGTTCCCTAACTCTTAGTAGTCCATGGCCTTAATAACCTTTCTGGATTTCTGTTAATGGATTTTCATCTATTTCCATTATGAGTAATGTTTCCCATTACTAAAAGTCATGTTGGATACACTGTCTAATTATACTAATGTGGGTTGTTTCAAGCCATTCCTTTTTTGTTTGTTTGTTTGTTTCATCTTGTCCTCTTTGCATTAAGCCCTATTTATGGTTCTAACTAAATCCTAGTGCAACAGATCCTTAACCAGCCTTTTCCATGGAACATTAATAGTTTCACATAATAGCATTAACACAAAATCATTAGCAGCAATGGTCTTCAAATGCTCAATTGCCATACAATTTTATCATAAAATGAACTGCAGTGGTTAGCCCTAAACCGAAGGGATAGGCTTTATTCAAAGTACTCTCATGTCAACATACACAGCGTATAGAACTGCCTTATTCTATATGTATTCCTTCTTATAATCGAAAATTCAATTATTAAAAAACAAGCATTATTGTATACAGAGTGGGCTATAGAAAAACCAACATAGAACTGATAAAAGAACAACAATCTTGGTAATTGTCCAAAAAAACATCTCAAATGAGTTTGAGAAGAGGTTCTTTAGTAAGGTCTATGACTCGCAAATTCCTTTTAGAAATGCATCGCTTGCACTTTTGATATTGGAGGAGGAGCATAGGAGCATGCTCAATACGTGCTCCATGAAATTTTAACGTGTGATAATCATCCTTTTCTGAAAGGAACATTTATTAACAAAAAATTCAAAATTGTATGATGGTGTACTTTTTTTAAAAAAAAAATTGTGTGAGAATTCAAGGACTTAAGATTTTTTAGTTAGAATAATGTGGAATTATCTTACAAGAACTATTACCGTAGTTCCAAAGGAAAGGGAACAGTTCAGATGTTGACTTATTTCAGGCCTTAACATTTATTCTGAAGGCGTCTCAGCCTGCCCGCTAATCTGGATAAAGGGCTGGTGTAGATAGAAGCCTCCTAGCGTTGCTTCAACAATGACTGGAACTCAGCATGAGATATCCACGTTTGTTGAAACCGAAAAGGCTTTGGCTTATTTGATTGTATATCTCTAAATGACACAAGCAAGGGAGTGTGATCAAACATCGTCATGCTTAAGCACTGAATATTGTTGGATGACAACAGTGCTACCAATTCAAAATCACTTGGAAAGACATAACACTACACGACCGATGTTCCTGAACAAACTTTATTACTTCCAGTGAACTATTCTTATCTAAATATGTTTTCGAACAAAACTGCAGATTCTCCTTGACGAATGGCGATGACTTCAACAAAGTCACAAATGGAACTAATATCAGTAAATACTGCGGCTCAACTTTACGGACTAAAACTCATATTGGTTTTCTTTCACCTCCCAACGCTCGTTGCCCCTCTTACAAACTGAGCAAACGGTGGAATACTCCAGCAATCAAAAAATAAACAACAATTTGCAAGTGGAAAGGACGAAGACCAACAGGAAGTCACTAGAAATGAATTGTACGCCATTACCCTCTCAGAGGTCCCCCTTTTTATCAGGGTAAATCTCAACGAACGTCAACAATAGCCAAAGAGATCACCGAAACATTAAAATCATTTATAGATATAAAATACCTAACGGTGCTCGACGTTGAGTCCGGATCAGTAGAAACGGAAAAGTGATCCAGATGAAATCAAGGGGAGGAAGACGAACCTGCCGAAGGATGGAAGACACTGAATCCAGGAGCTTGAGATAGGTATCCAGAGAGTCCAAAAACCGGAGAACTTCCTCGTCGTCATCTAGTTTCTCGGGATTGACCAAGAAAGACTCTTCGCCGTTCTCCATCGGATCCGAGCGCACGCAACGATCTCTAGCAGCGACGACCTAGTGGATCTCGCCAATTTTGATCGAGCAACTCGATGGTCAGCCAGGAACGACCTAGCCGGTCTCAACCGGTTGAGCCAGTCGCTTCAATGTTAATTAACGTGTCATTTGATCGCGCTTCCAGGAGCAAAAAGAATTGGGCTTTTGAGATAGGGTCTCCGAAATCGCCTCTCTTTGCAACGGATTGAACAAAAAGAATCCTTTGCAACGGATTCCGGCGAGGATCAGAGCGATGCGGATGGATGAACCCTAGGCGGAGGTGGATCGATTCTCCAATGTGTTATCTCTTTCTCTTGGTCGAATTTTAAAATTCTTCAGCCAACCCAAGTAGCGCGAGGATATTTGCAAAAGACCCCTCTAATCTTGCAAAATATTCCATTTCATTCCACTTTACCTTAAAATTGTCTACATTCAAAATTTTATATATTTTTTAGTAATTAGTTGTTAGTTAAATAACTAATGCATATTGAAAATCAACTCCAATATATAAAAGATTCAAGATTAATATTAACTTTTATCCTAAATTAATTGGCTATGTCAATTTCACATTTAGAGTTACAGAATATATTTTAAACACTTAGAACTTTACAATGTGTAATCTAAGTAATTCAAAGATAATTTTATAATATAAATAAGTTTTAGAAGCCTCTTACTAAAAAAAATACTTATGGTCAACTCTTTTTGTAAAGTTTTAAAATACAGGAGCTAAATGAGAAAATTTCATTCGGCTGTCCAGTAGCGTAGAGGTATTCCAGTAAGAAAAAAAATCAAAGGTCGCGGCGATTAATTGGATGCGTAATGAGTCGTCCAAGTGCGACAACTGCAAACAGCCATTAAAGAAACAATAATAATAATAATAATAATAATAATAAAGAATTCCTTTTTCAGAATA
>JBAMHZ010000072.1:882027-901047 GCA_037177395.1 Alpinia galanga
AGTGCCTTCACGACTTCGCTGAGGTCGTGCCGCAATCCACACCCAAAACCTACACGAGGTCGTAGGGGCGATGCTTTTTTTTCCCTTTCTTTTTTTTTTAAATTATTTTATTTTTTGTATTTTTAATTTTCTAAATATTCAAGTTAAAAATTTTATTTTTAATTAATATATTTTATATTTAAAAAATACCAAAACTATATCGGCACTATACAGTACCGAATTTGTATTGTTCCTGTCATAAACTGAAACTCAAATACGGCTCAAAATTTTAAACCATGATTCAAACTTAATATCAGAAATTTTGCATGGAAAGAGATGCAAAACCATCCTATCTTAGAAGTATGAAAACGTGTAAAAAAACCCTTAAGATGTTACTAGAGGATTCACTTTATATATTTATGGTTTTGAACATCCTACATCAAGGCAAAGTGAAGTAATGTGAAACACTATTGATTTGCAAAAAGGTAAGCCTCAAACTGGCAGTCTTTCTATAAAAAATTTCACCATGGGTGATGATACAACAATAACAACAACTTAGCATTATCCAAAGTTCATAACAGAAAAATAATAGGAAAGTATGTGAACTGATGATCTGAGCTCTATAACCACCTTAAAGGTTTTACTATGTAAGATGTCATGAAGGAATTCAATAAATAGATTTATGATGCTGACAGGAAAATAACAGCCATAAATGTTGCTCTGCGGATAAAACAAATTTATTCCTTTGTAGTTAATGCATGCTCAAAAATAATGTATGGTTGCTCCTAATCATCAAATTTGTTATTTTATATGATATAATATATCGATAAAACTATCAAGAATATTGGTGGAACAAATTCAGCAAAGATAGTATTGGAATCTAATCCATCACCAATTTGGTAATATTCCCATAAGCCCAGCTTAAATGGAATGTCATATGTAAGCAGTAAACACCTTTTCTTTTCAAACCAATATAGTTTTAACCATCGGCACATAATTTCATATTGAAGCGCACCAATTATCCCTCGGAGAGAGCTACCAAGCAACTGATTCCAGAAGAGGCTGATTTTAAGATGATAAAATCCCAATAAATCCTTGAGTCTTGTTGCTAGCAGATAGTTTGCAGCTTATCCATCCTTACATAATAGACCTTTCCAATGGCCAATGTACTTGAATTAGAAATGATTCATGAACCTACAACTGACAAGAACTGACTTCTAACAATAGCAAATATGAAAGGCCAGTTTCTAAATGACTGCTATATTGAATTCACATTTCTTAATAAATAAAATTACCAAATCCAAAGCAACAAAGAATCTCATCAACAGTTAGTTCCTTTAGTTGACAATCCTAGTCCCTAATATCTTGACTAAAACAAACGTAGCTTCTGTCATTCTTCTTTATTCGATGTTTCCTTGAAATGGTACACCTATGTCTACTTTGCAGCATAGCAGACTGCACCAATACAAACCACCTGTGTGACACTGACCTGTATGGGCACACAAGCATACTAGAAAGCAATCTCATATGCTCCAATTCTTCTACAACAAATAGCTAGTTCTTCCAAAAATATTAAAGTAAATCATGCGAAAAAGAAATTTAAATCATGCAAATAAAAGTAAAATGAAGGTAGCTTGGCAGAATATAATGGTGATTCCAAGGGATCTTCATGAACTCACTTTATACGGTGGAGTGTTTGCAAAAGTTGACTTAACATGTTGAATATCTGTGCGCTTTGTTACGTCTAACCTCAGAGGCCAACTGCAACATCACAAGCAGAGAAATTCATTAAAACTTTGCATAAACCGTCAGATACAGAATCAAATATGAAAAATTAAATCTTACTCTGCTGGCTCTGATAATGTGTTTGAATATTTACAGGCAAGAGAGTCCTCTCTAACTGCATAAATTGTGCAATAGTGAACACCACTTTTTGTAAGATTGCCTTGCCACTGATGGTGAGAAGATAATACACTTGCTTGTAAGAGGAAATCCTTGGATTGCTGCAAAGGAGGAGAGTTTGGAGGAGGTGGAACAGAGGGTGGCTGTGAGGGTGGCGGTGGAGGTGGAGAAGAAGGTAATGGGGGTGCCACATCTGATGGGAGAGGAGGTGGTGGGACTATATTTGGTAAAGGAGGAACATTCACTACTTGATCAAGTCTCTGCTGCATGGCAGCTCCTGGCAATTGTGAAAGTGGAGTAATAGAAGAGGGTATAAAAGGCACCGGATATGTATTCATATTACGGTTATCATGGAGCATCATTCCTGTTGGAGTACGGCTTAAGGGAGGACCTCGACCAGAACTATCCCAACAATTACTTGGAGTGAAATAGACAGGGCGCACCAAAGGTGCTGGTAATGGCGGTGGTATGACAGAGCCACTATGTGTAATGCTAGGGCGGTTGGGTATGCTACCCTTACCAAATATCTGTGGCTCATTTTCTTGCTTTATATAATGCCAGTTTCTGTCAATAGCATTGGTTGCTGGACCTAGTCATCAATCATCGATATGTAGAGCTAGTAAGAATATATGGAAATGGACAGGAAATTCTAGCCACCGCAATGCAGTACTCACCAGGGAATGATACATCCATGGGCATCTCATGAATTTCAGCACCAGTAGTAGGATTCCAATTTGACTGGAATGCTTGGCCATGCTGCAGCTGCTTTCCTAAATTGTCTACATGTACTCTTGGGGATACTGGCATATGGTGGTGACCAATATCAGGTTTATTTGCAAAAGATCTAGCATAAGGATTTCCTGGTTTACTTTCAAAACCAGCAGACCCAAATTCTCCTGGAGATGGTGAATATCTCAAGGCATTTAATGACCTTGGTGTGGTTGATTCTCCATGATACACAGGGACTCCAGTATTCCTGTGAAAGGTTAGAGGGACATAAATAGCTCAACACCAGCCACCAGCATTAGTCGATTAAGATTTCAAAAGGAGATTATTCAGTCTGATGAGCAAAAATTCAAGAAAAAAAGATTTATCATGAATTATACAAAGGAGACACTAAAGAATTGAGTCAGATATAAACTAAACAGTTCTCATGAAGATTAACTACAATAAAGAGAAATCTTTGTGATGAGAAAATTAGACCAAAAAGTAGGACTTAAGAGGAAAGTTAAAGTATGAATTGTAAATGAAATGCCAGTTGAAGTGTGAATTGTAAATGAAATACCAGAATTCACGAGGGAAGACAATGAAGTAAAGGTACATCTAGTGTGCTAAGCTTCCACCAATGGGAAAGTTAAAAGTGCGTTTAGTTACGAGCTGACATACTACCATGCTAGACTTCCACCAATTGATGACGCTAAGCTTCCACCATTGCAAGCATTCAAAGGTTCACTACATGTAGCGTGACACGGCTGCATGCAAGCTTAAAGCAGTAGAGATTGTTTCTGTACCTTGATCTTTTTTATGATCCAAGTTCTAAAGGAGCAATGATAGAATTTTTCAAATTAGTAAAAACCATTTTTTTTTCTTTTACTTATAGTGAACTGTTTTACATTTAACAAAACAATATAGTTGAACTCAAATTTATCCTTCACAGGCCTCTAAAAAAGTCAACTCCTTGATCTACTTCAAAATGGATTGCATACCGCAATAGCTCCAACCAAGCACTAAACATTCCAGAAAGGATGGAGTCCTTGTTTGAAATCTAGGAAGAACCAAAAGGTGAAAGATATCCTTTTGTTGTAATAAGAAAATGATCAGGCAAATAAGGATAGAAGCATATGAAAGTTGCGTAATTAAGAATTTTAAATATCTTGGATTTATTAATGAACAAGAAAGAGATACTAGTAAAATTATCATTAATACTATAAAAAATGGTTGGTTGAATTGGAGAGAAAAAGGTGTTGTGTTATCGTCATGTGCCCCTTAAGCTGAAAGGAAAACTTCTCAAGAATGAGGTACAAGTACAACGGACCAGTCAGAATGTTAAATAATCAGGAGACAACATGTACAACAAATTAATATAGAAGAAACTAGAATATAAGATGAATGTATGGGTTTAATAACAAAATCGGAGACAGAAAATTCTAATATATAAGAGCCATTAGATGTAGCTTCAATACTGATTAAATGAGAGAAATATGTTGAGGTAGTGCTGGTGTATTCAAACATGACCAATAAATCTTATATTTAGATAAGTTGAATTGGTTTAAGTTGAAAGAGTAAGAGGTAGGAGACTAAAGAACACTTTAGTTTATGTAATAAAAAAATTGAAAAGAGTTCAAGAGAGCGATAAGATCTTTCAACCAACACCGAACAGTTGGATGATAATGATGACAATGTTATCTAAGTTTTCAGATAATAAATAACTATTTTCCAGAAGAACTATCTATTTTTCATCATTTGTACAGTTTCAAAAAACGACTACCTAAGCCTCATATACAGTTGCCTAGGAATTTGGACGGAAACCATGTAACAGCCACATATGCAATTAAAATATATCTACGTTGTTGGTTTAAATTGATTATATATTTTGCATATTTCTGAGCATGAATTTGACTTTGTTGATTAATATCTTTTTTGCATATAAGGTAGTCATTGTTATCAACATAATTTTTAAAATATATATTTTATTACTGATTGCATATGTGAATGCAATGTCAACTGCATAGCATCTACACACGTTTTGAAACCTTAATCACCGGCTTGCTCATCTAGTTGGTATCATGATTCTGAATCTCTAAGTTTATTAACTATGTCAGAAACAATGACAAATGGACTTGGCCAAATTCCATAAATTTACCAAGTGGATGGCAAGTATCATTTGAGAAAATATTAGCCGACTGACAAATTTACATGAGATGGTTTTATCTGTGCATAGCACATACAAGTTTATTAAGCAAATTTTGGACAAGATGTTTCTGAGATTAACTAAAATACACAATGATGGAAGGAAAAGTATAAACAATTTCAATTATGTATATCAAGAGAAATTTATGAAGTTCATACCTGAATTCAGCTAGAAGGAACATGCCAGGACAACTCTGTATATTTCCTAAAGCTGTAGCAGCAGCATCAGCACTGTTAAACTCTATAAACCAGCAAGAGCTTTGCAAGCCTACTCGTGTCAATCTAACTACAGCACCAACATTTCCAACAGCAAGATTGCACAAGGCCCTCAAATCATCATCTTCAAATGGTGCAGACAAGCTACCTAATATAGTAATGTAGAGAGTGTTTGAAGGTGCTTCATCTTTCATGCAAAGTGAATATTTTTTCTGCTTATTGCTTTCATGAGAAATTTTTTTATTAAAATTGTACTTAGCACAGAGCGATGAAATGAAGGAATGCAATTGAGATATTTGGGGGTTGCACTTTTCAGCATTAGCACCATACAACGTTGGAACCTTGGGAGAGAAAAGCACGTTGTCAGCAGCATTTCCGATGTTTCTACTCATAGCTTCCACTTGAATTGTTGTAGACCCAAACCTTGCACCATGCAACTGAAACTTTGCAAGGTCTGCAGCTTCATGTAATCGGAAATCTATATAGCAGCGACCATTTGGTCTGTCAAAATGCCACCCTATAACCTCTCCAAATCTCGAAAATGCATTGATCAACTCCATTTCTGGGACAGAGGCATCCACTTGCTTTACTAAAAGTTTAGTGAACTTATCCTGTGTAAGTTCACCAGTACTTGACTGTCCTTCAGGCAGTGAAAATGTTGCAGTTGCAACTCCAGAAGTAGATGCATTTGCCGTCACGCCAATATCAGTACTGTGATGGTGCTTCTTAGCTCCAGCACCAGAACCATCTGAATCCTTCACAATGCCTAAATTAGACTGACTTCTTTTCAATTCTCTTGGATCAGATGTCTTCTCCAAGAATTGGCTTTCATGATCCATTTTCTTCAAGTTGACCAACCTCTCCCCTCCACTAATGCAACTTCCATCCTTTTGCAGTGCATTTATCTCATGTGGCAATGGGAAAAAAGACCTAACATGTTGACCAGTAGCATTTTCAGTAGAATCATTACTTCTTTTCTGTGCATCAGCTGAAGAACTATCAGGAACTCCTGACAATATATCCTTTGAAACATTAACTCTATCATGCTGAGGAGGGTACTTGTTAGCCACATATGAGCTGCTGATATCTGCATATTTTGGCACGTGCGAGTAGACCATGTCATTCTCTTCATGATCTGCTCCATCAATGCACTTTGACAAAGACCCTATTGCATTTTCTAAAATTGATAATAACTCTTTAGTAACCTGTGTCCCATGTAATCTGGATAATTTTCTACAATACGAAAATATCCAAACTCCCAAGGATGGATCATTTTTAATTGCCTGCATAGAGAGCCCAGAGTTATTAAGTTTGTGAATGTTTGAATATCACAATCATGCAACAAAGAACACACCTTGACAGAAAATCAAGTACTATAAAATAGAAATCTATATCAGAAATTAAGATTTTTGGCAGTTCTTTTAGCCTTTATGTATAGAGTTAGACAATTACAGTAAACTCTAAAAGGAGGTATTTGCAAAGCAAAATTCTCTTCAGCATTCTTGTAGAAATTTATGTTTTAAAATAATTGATTCATCTCTCATTCAAAAAGAACAATTCTCTATCTAAAACTATGTATGAGTTGAAGGGGAACTTTGACATAATGGTAAAATTGCTATCATGCAACATGGTGGTCATAGGTTTGAGTCGCGGAAACAACCTCTTACAATGTAATGTAAGATAAGATTGCATACAATAAACCTTTCCCTAGAACCCCACATTGGTAGGAACTTCATACACCAAGCTGTCTTTTTTAAACTATGTATGAGTTGGGAGACGAAATTTAGGACCAGAACAAATTCACTGTTTCCGCCCCCAATGTCTAAAAGCAATCTATTACGTGTGGATATGCAGCATGTACATAACGGAATAATTCTTGCAATTAGAGTTGCACAAAAAGACATAACCTATTGATAAAGGCTCATTACTTTTCAAGTGCTTATAGTCTCAGCAAAGCATTTTCACAAAGCACAACAATATATCACTCGGTGCCTACTGAAAGTTACTTTAGGAATGTCAAAGGTTGAAATAAACTCATGCTTTATCAAGGTATGTTCCCCACAAAAAATGTTAACTTACTTTTCACTGTATCTATTATACTATCTGAGATGAATCCATAATGAAATAATCTCTGCTGGAAGTTGTGAATTAGTTTAAAATATCAATACCTTTCCCAATAAACAATTATTGGATTCAAACACCATTTTTTCTAGTTTGTCATTATTTGCTTTTGTTTTGGTTTGATCATTTCCATCAGAATCTACACCAGTTCTTGCTGATTTTGGACATGGTGAAGATGGATCAGTTTCTCCATCTGAAACATTATTTTTTTCGCTCTCAGCACCATTCAAATGACTTGTCACCTGACGGAGAAAGAACTGTGCTCCGCTATGTAGAGTGTTATCATTTCCACCAGAAACAAAGAGTTCAAAGCAGGCTGCAAGTAAGTTCTTTGGGAAGGCAAATAATATGCAAAGCAAACTAAGTGCTCGAAGCTTAAATAACCTATGCAGAACAGGTTCATTGTCCTCTTTATCATCCTTCATTTCACGAAGGAATTCCATTGGCTCTTGAAGCTTTTCAACTTCTCTGCTAGCTACTGGATATATATCCTTACCCTCAAAAGTTGAAACAAAAAAAGTAAGAATACTTGAGAAAACTGCAGAACAAATGCCCTGAATGACAGAGGATGTTGGTGCTTCAGATGATGCTGTGCAAGAAATGTCAACCAGTCCAAAAATACAAGTTTTAACAGTTTCGTATGCCACATTATCCATGTCCTCTCCTCTCATGATTATAGCCAGACTCCAATTATACATGTTGATGGAAACTCTAGCTGCTGCTTCTAGAGCAGTAGGACAGAATGATGCATACCGAGGAATAAGATCAGCAACTATACGTTGCACACTCGTACAACCTACACAACAGAACAGCACAGATATTTCATTTAAAACAGCCAGATTCATGTTTCATAACATAGCATGATATATAAATTGCACTTACTGCAGAAAGAAGATTGCCATGTGTAATAGTTTAATAGAAGAATCCATGAAAAATGAACATCAGAGAATCACTTTCAAAGTTGACTGTGAACCTAAACAAAACCCACTGCTAAATTGTGTGCTTCTACTAGAACAAGAATCAACTCTCCAACACCACAGACTGGCAACAAAGCTATAATCGAAGAGGCTTACAACGTAAAATTAGATCAAGGTTTTTAAATATTAATGGAATTGCCTACATTTAGATTTATAAACAAAATACTAATCTATGAGAGCAACAAGGTGTAGCTCCAATAGGTGCAAAAATGAGATAAACTGGATGATATGATCTAGAGATGTTCAAGTGAGACTAATACATTCTGATGTTGTGCAGTTACATGAGTTGAATTAATTAAAGTGCAAGTTCTAAGGAATTAAGGAAGACCAAAGAAAACTTTATTTAATGTAATTACAGTTTATAGTTGTCAAATCATATAATTCATGATCCATATCATAAGATGGACTACATAGTTGTCAAAAATCTTATAATTCATATCATATGATGGACTATGTTCACATATACAGCAATACAATTCATACTTATGAATTGGAAATAAAAAGAATTGTGGTGCCTCAGTATGAATATATATGATCAGCTAGAAATTAACATGACTTAAATATTCAATAAATTAAATCAAATTTATTATAAAGATTGAAAATAAGGATGAATTTTTTATTATAGGAATGAAATCTCAAAATTCATAATGACAGAAAAAAAATCAAGTGGAAACACAGAGTCATTGATAGCCAAAAGGCAGCTGATAATGACTAAGAAAAACAAATCTTGTGTCACATTGAGACATAGAATGGCAATAAGTGCAACATTTTTAATAACTTAGAAGTTTTTTTTGTCTCAGTTGTCTTCAATTTGGTGACAATAATCTTTCTATGTCAAAAACATTTAAGAAAAAAGTTTCTTATTACTCATTCTATTCTAATTTTTAGTGGAATGAAATTAAATAATAATTTGTATATCATCATCAATCGAAGATATGAAGTTATATAAATTAAGAAGAACTTACTCCATGAGCTTAATTCAACCATAAATGTCAAGAAACTTCAGTGGAGGACCTCTTAGGTATTTATACATATCTTAAGAGACCTCGTTTGAAGTTGTGGTACTGAGAAGTAGAGTTTTTCTCATTTCTCATATTCTACTTTCTTTAACACACTTATTTTATTATGCTATTAGGTGAAATGTTGCAATGTTTTACATAACTTTAGATTTCAAAATTATTTTGAATAAAGTATAATTAAAATTTTAACATATTTATAATTTCTTATTTTGAATTTTGATTCACAGCTCGATATGATTCACAATTCAATAATTCAATAAAAGGATCCATGATGCAATCTCAATTTGATAACTTGGATTACAAGTGAAATAATGGATTCAAGTATTACTACTAATATAGCCTTGCATAAAATTTAATGGAGGAATAAGATCCTTAGTCGAGGCAAACATAATTTGATAAAGTGAATATAATGACTACCTACATTTGAGTTGATCAAATTGGTTGGTATGCACCAACACACATATGAGATAGACATACTTGGATATCTCAGTACTAATTGGCATGATTTGTACACCATTATAACAATAGAATGTGGTGCTTCCAACGAACTATAATATAGGTAAGCGAGTTATTCATCTTCAGTGCTTATGAAACTCAAAATACTCAAGGTTCAAAAGAGTTTATCTAAAAATTTGATCAGAAGACATGATGCAAAATTTAGTCATTTTATCAACTCATAGGGAGACTTGTAAAGCCCTTGTGGTACTTCAGTTTCCTGTATTGTCACAAGTTTAACCTACTAATAGGGTCTTGTTTCAGTAGAAACGTGGAGAGGAAGAAATGGGAAGGAGAGGAAGGCAAAGACATAGGAGACAAAAAGAAGCATTCTTCCTTTAATTGGATGTATTAGAGAGAAAAGAAAAGTCTTTTTTTTTATTAGAACAAATAAAGAAGAGAAAGAAAACAATATTTTTTTTTTCCTACAGTGCCCTTCGAATTAATGATTTCGTTCATCTGGTTAAAGTTTTACAAATTAAAACTACACCATAAGCACAAAGGCCTACTAAGAATCAAGCAAAGGTAAAAAATATTAGATGTGAGTAATACTGACTTACCCTGGTGCTCCTTGATGATTTAAAGTAATCATATCTGACATCAGCTCTTCCTAGAGTTAAACCAATGCCGGTTAAATTTGATTCAATTAAGGATAGCTACACCATAGGGTCCATTTAAAATTGTAACTGCAGATTGGATGAGCATAAATTGGTTTCATTATGCTGATGCATATCAAAATTAGTAAAATCTAGCAACGTTCTTTTTCTTTCTTGAACAGTAAATCGGATAATACCTTTCCAATACTTTTTTGTATCACTTAGCCTTTATCTTCCCTTGAGTTTTTAAATAAGTGTTTGGGTGGAGAAAAAATAAATCATATCTTTGTATGTCAATCCCCTCTACCACTTTGGTATCCAACCAAAGGAGCACAAATTTTTCTACTCTCTATTGTTAATCAAACACATAAAGAGGACCTTTTCTTTTCCTTTCTCCCATTCTTCTCCAATATAAACAAGCCCAATAATTTTCAGATGAGTAAAGGAATGTTAGGAAATTGATTGGAACTCGTAAACAAGAAGAATGCAGGAGATTGCATGATGTAGTAGTATAATTCTCGTCAATTTTATGTGATCTACGACAACAATAAACGAAGTACATACTATTGACAACTGAAATGAAGTCTCTACCAATTGTAAGTAGAAAATAAAATTGATCCTTTGGAGTTGGAATTTTGAATGAACGTCAGTGCTAATTTTCTTTTCATGATGATGGAAGCATGCACAAAGATCAAATATTTTTTTGGAGATTCTTAGCCTTAGGTATTTTGGGGGGGGAAATCAAAGAAGAAAAAAGGTGCGAGAGAGATGGAACCTCTGGAGGCGGTAATTAAGGCCAGATATGCCTGCTCAAGTTCTGGCATGAGGCGAGCATCCTTCTGGGAAGTGCAAAACTTGATCCTTCTGTAGCAATCTACCAGATTCCTGATCTCCTCCTTGTTCCTCCGCCTGCGGATAATTTCCTCCTGCGAAGGGGGTGGGGGAGGGGAAGAGACGAAGGTCTTCTGCGGAGGCGGAGGGGCGCGGTGCTCCAGTATTGCCTCGTAAAGCTTCCTCTTCTTCGGTGGCTGCTCTGCCGCCGCCATCGTTGGGGCGGCGCCCAGGCGTGACGAGGTGTTGACGCCGCGTTAGGGATTCCGCCGCTCCGGCACCACTCGGTAGGATTTTGCTACTGCCTACTTTTTTCGGTCCAATGGGTCCAAAGGAAAGGACATCAATGGGCGGAATCGAGGTAAAATAAATAATAATAATAATAATACAAAATAATAAAAAACCTATAGTGTTTTTATCGTATCTAATTTAATATTTTATTCACAAATTTATATTATTAAATATGAATAACAATAGCATTCTATACATCTTCGTTTATTGTCTCATCCCCTTAAATTTAAAAATTAAATTATAATACATAAATAATCAAACGATAGACAAATGAATTATATATATAGACTAATATTCCTCTATATATATATATATATACACACACGACG
The DNA here is from genome assembly GCA_037177395.1 of Alpinia galanga. Lineage (NCBI taxonomy): Eukaryota > Viridiplantae > Streptophyta > Magnoliopsida > Zingiberales > Zingiberaceae > Alpinia > Alpinia galanga. The sequence continues at coordinate 893,694 of JBAMHZ010000072.1, forward strand.
TTGACCTCTTGCGTAATGTCATTTTGCATGCCCATGTACGATGCACAGTAACGAAGAATGCACAATACTGCTAGCCTTAACTTGGATCCTCGCTGTTGTCGCTATTTGGCCGAATTTTGGCCGAAATCTGGTCGGACTCTGAATTCAACCGGATCACAGCTGGAATCGGAGTCCAACCAGATCGTGGTCGGATTACGACTGGAACTGGAGTCGTGGCCAGATTCTAACCAGATTGTCATTGGAATTGGCCACGATTGCGACTGTCAACACCCGCAATTCAACAGAATTTCGACCCAATTCGACCGGAATTTGATCGTGGCTCAGTTATCTGGTCAACGATGGCAATCTCAACGGGTTCAGAGGTTAACTATAGTAATCGCTGAGAAGAAAAAGTCTCAGGCTGAGTACTGTATATTCCTCATTACTGTGTAATCGCTATCGAATCAGACGACAGAGACACTATTACACATGCATCATACCTGATAAGATGTGCAAGAGATCAATGCTATTGATACCAAATTGTTATTTGATCTTCTTGCTCCATTCGTACCTAAGTGAATGAATGAATTCAAACCTTCGCAGTTGAACAACTAGTCCTCCCATTTAATTGTATAAAATGTTAAAATTCTCTAAACTAGCGGACCTTACTGGTCTATCTTTAGATCATTGTAAGAAAATTAAATTACGATGAACATTTAACTCTTGAAATTAGTAACATCAAGAAATGACACCCTTAAATTTATACAAAATTAAATTATTATTTATTATGCAACATACGCAGCAGTCCTTTTCACCGGCAACAATCCAGCCATCCAAGAGCATCAATAGTGGTGCACCAGTTGCTAAAATCCAACCAATAAGAACTAATTAATCGGATCCAGGATAAGTTGTGGACATGAACAACAAATCAGAATTGTCTACTGCATATTCTATTTGAATCTACAGGACATTCTTTAATCCAAAAAGTTTGATTCCTTCTGAAGATCTATAATTTGCTTCCATTATCATAGTTTTATCTGTCATCATATCTCTGCTCTTGGTCAGCAATTCAAGCTTTCTCGCCGCTGGAATCCCCATGGAATCCTCCAGCGTTCTACGGTCGCACTCAACCACTGCAAATCTGCAACTTGATATTAATCAATTCCATCTTGCAGATGGTTGCATCATCCCTACATTGTTTTGAATTGTCGTTCGTTCCCTCTCTATAAAATTCAAGCTTTAATCGCCTATTTTGGTCCATCTTGTGTTGATCTTAAGTTCTCGGTGGTGCAGTAGTTCTTTCGACTTTGCAGGGAGCCAAAGAATGGCTTGCAACGCCAATGAGTTGGCCCCTCTGCTGGGGATCAACGGCACCGGCGCCGCCACCTACATCTGTAACCAGATCTCCGACGCCGGCCACGCCATCGACAACACCTACCTGCTCTTCTCCGCCTACCTGGTCTTCGCCATGCAGCTCGGCTTCGCCATGCTCTGCGCGGGTTCTGTGCGCGCCAAGAACACCATGAACATCATGCTAACCAACGTCCTCGACGCCGCCGCCGGCGGCCTCTTCTACTACCTCTTCGGGTTCGCATTCGCCTTCGGCTCGCCCTCCAACCGCTTCATCGGCAAGCATTTCTTCGGTCTCAAGAAGATACCGGAGTCCGTGTACGGCTACGACTACTCCTTCTTCCTCTTCCAGTGGGCCTTTGCCATTGCCGCCGCTGGCATCACCTCCGGCTCCATCGCCGAGCGCACGCAGTTCCCAGCCTACCTTATCTACTCCTCCTTCCTCACCGGCTTCGTCTACCCTGTTCTCTCCCACTGGTAGTTCGTCGTGGTTTTTTATTTCGATTTGTTGTAATGATGTTCTCGGAGTTCGATTGATAGGTTTAATGGCCAATTGGGCAGGTACTGGTCCGGTGACGGATGGGCAGCAGCCGCCGCGAGCTCCGGCAGATCTCTCTTGTTCAGATCCGGGGTGATCGACTTCGCTGGCTCCGGCGTGGTTCACATGGTCGGAGGGATCGCCGGTTTCTGGGGCGCGCTCATCGAGGGACCCCGCATCGGGAGGTTCGACCATGCCGGCCGCACAGTAGCGCTGCGCGGCCATTCCGCCTCCTTGGTGGTGCTCGGCTCGTTCCTCCTCTGGTTCGGGTGGTTCGGCTTCAACCCGGGCTCCTTCCTCAGCATCTACAAATCGTACGGTCCCAGCGGCAGCATCCACGGCCAGTGGTCGGCCGTCGGCCGCACCGCCGTCACCACCACCCTCGCCGGCTCCGCCGCCGCGCTGACCACTCTGTTCGGGAAGCGCCTCCAGAACGGGCACTGGAACGTGGTCGACGTCTGCAACGGCCTCCTCGGTGGCTTCGCGGCCATCACCTCCGGGTGCTCCGTCGTCGACCCGTGGGCCGCCATCATCTGCGGCTTCGTCTCCGCCTGGGTCCTCATCGGCTTCAACGCGCTCGCCGCCCGTTTCAAGTACGACGACCCGCTGGAGGCGGCACAGCTCCACGGCGGGTGCGGCACCTGGGGGATCCTCTTCACCGCCCTTTTCGCGCGGAAGAAGTACGTAAACGAGGTGTACCCGGGGCACGACAACCGCCCATACGGCCTCTTGATGGGCGGCGGCGGCCGGCTGCTCGGTGCGCACATCGTGGCCATCCTGGTCAACATCGCGTGGACCAGCGCCACCATGGGCCCGCTCTTCTACGTCCTCAACAGGCTCCGCCTACTGAGGATCACGGCGGAGGAGGAGCTGCAGGGCATGGACCTCACCCGCCACGGGGGCTTCGCCTACGTCTACCACGACGAGGATTCCACCAAGCCCGCCACCTTCCAACTCAAGTCCGCCACCAACCGTGTCGACTCCGCTGCCACGCCGGAGGCTTAAAGCTTATTAGGAGTTGCGTTGAATTTTATGTGTCTAAGGTCTAATTATAAGGTTTGGACGATGGTGGTGTTCTTCCCGTACGTCTTCAATTTCCTCCTTTGTAGGGATTCTGATTTCTGAGGGTGCTGTGAAAATTTGGAGTGGTTTATCTACACTCGAAATAGACAAGAACAACAGAATGATCATGAGAATCATTCGTATATACCATTGGGCCTGTTTCTTTTGTTGTGGTGATAGGGATCAGTCACTACGGACCCTTCCTCTTCAGTTTGCTTTGTTCTGCTATTTGTGAATTGAGAAACTGCAGCACACTTTCCTTCACTATCTAGTTGTACATATATCAATCAAGCATAGTAAAGACTTTCCAAGATAAGAAATCCTTATGAGCTAACCTGATATTATACGCACAACTACGCGTTGGGCAGTGTTCCTGCTAGAGGTTTAGAGGTTGACTTTATTATATTTATATTATTGGGTGTTGCTCAAGAGCCAAGATTGTCTTTAACGGAACATCAGAATATAAAATTTATATCCATAGTTCTCCTATAAGAATAAAAGATGCAAGGAATCTAATTGATAACAAGTTCAAGATGAACATCAATGCAAAGAGGAGCCGCCCCTCGATGAATAACGATAAACTAAAACTCTTGATTAATTTGCTGCGGCAGCTTTCTTCCTTGGAGCCGCTTCAGTTCCTAGGGAAAAAAAAAACAACTTTCATACAATAAAAAAATAATATTTGTTTTTAGGTTGTATGTTTTAGGTCCCAATACAACCTAATAATAAAAAATGTATATAAACTCTTTTTATGAAAATATTGCTTATGATTTATTCATATATAGATAATGAAAACTTCTACAAAAATAAACACTATATATCTCCAATCATCTAATCCATTGATTCAATAATCTCAACCATTTTTTTATTAAAAGCTATTCATTCTATTGAAAGGGAATACCATACCTTCCCTGAAGTTATTCCTGAACCTCCGCGGAACATGGCGGAGATATCTCATCCTGCCCGTCCCAGTAGTCTTTCTCCTAATGGCCTTCACACTCCAGTTATCTGCCTCAAGATGACTTGGTTAATGATATGAAATTACTTAAATCATCTTCAACCAGCATGAAACATCGTATGAGGAAAAAAAAATTTATACTGCAAATAAGGAAGAGCTAAAAACAGAACAAAGAGAAGCACAAGCATCAAGCAATAGAGGCCTTGCCCATGGTAAGGATTTAGTTAATTTGACCACCAAACAAAAAGATAGAACACTAACAAAGGGGAAAAAAAGAGCATAATTTAAGATTTTTTAACATCTATTTTAGACTAAAAGCCACATAAAACCTCCTCTTCTTATTCACAAAAGTCTACTCTGACGTATCTCAGTTCAAGCACATATTATTCAATTGGCTTCTAAACCTCTTCCAACAGTTCAAAGTTTCAGTCAAAGCCATCATACAGCTATAGACCAATCCTTACTCTGTTGAGATGCGAAGGGTTAGAGACCTTGGGGAACAATAAGAAATTCTCATTCAAGCTCATCAAGAAAATTACCTGAATATATAAACAGAGACAAATAATCTGTAATGTAACAACAATGTAGAGCTAAAACAAAGAAGAAAATGATATCCTTGATCCAATCTTTAGTCAGTATGCTATGGCTTGTAGTAGCTACTATCCTGAAAACTTGATACAGTTTTTGAAGATGATAAATTGGGTTTGAAAAGTAAATCAAAACAAATGCCCAGGAGAGTAATCCACACATCCACTAAAATTTATCGCCTAAAAATAAGGAAGGGTAAGAGGCTACTAAAACTCACAAGCCATAAACAACAAAACAATCTGCCAATCTTGATATGGAGAACGCAAGGCAGGATGTCTTCCCAACCTTTCGATCAGATGATTTGATGTCAGATTAAAATTGAATTGAATGATAATTGACGATGACACAAACATAGATGACTGGTGGTACTTATTTGGGGAATGTTTAATATAATTTTAAGCTCAAATCATGACAATCACAAGTCTTTCTTGTTGATATCAAAGTGGTTTTTTTAAATGTGTGTGTGATACTGTTCTGCAAGAGGTGCATTGTTTCATAATTTTGCTCCAGTAGTTAACATTCAGTAGCAAAAATCTCTTTATTCTTCTTCCCAAACTCAACATAGTTAAACAAGCATCTGCAGAACAAAACCCAATCCATTTGTAAGAAATCAAGGACATCCTGAGAATATTTACTTACGCCAAAGATCCAAGCCAAGAACACAAATTGATATCAATACAAATAGACAATTCAGTAATCCCCAAAATATAGCTGCTTACATTTTCGGATCCGAGCAGCGGGATAGCCACAGGAGCCGCAGCGGCTCTTCTGGAGATGGAAGCTCCTCCGCCCGCATCTCACGCAGAGGGTGTGAGTTTTGTTTCTCCTCTTCCCGAAGCTCCCCGTGCCCTTCCCCTGCAGCGGAGTGAAACCATGCAGATCAAGACCCAAGTAAAAAAAAGGACGCAGCGGTGGGGATTCGAGAGGGGACTCACCATTCGTACAGATCAGTGTTCTCCTCCGGTCGCCCCTCGGTGAAAAGCTTGGCGGCGGCCGCGAGCGTAGAGCGCGGGAGCACCAAGCCCTAGGGACCGAAGTAGAGCAGGAGCTGCATCGCATTTATAAGGCTAAACTGAATTGGACGGACAAGATTGACCTTTTTTTCACTTGAGTGGTAGTGATGTGGTAAGTGCGAAGTAGACTGCCCATAGATCCAATTAATGGGTACGGGGCGTGCGCTCCTCTCCAATTCGGCCGCGGGATTAGGAAACGCGAACGGGAGTATAGAGAGGCGGTCATGGCGGAATCGGAGGTGGCAGGGGGCGTCGGCGGCCAGTTAGGGGGCACCCCGCCATCGTGGAGCACCTGTGGACGTTCCAGCTCGACGTTCAATCCAGAGCCAAGTACAGGGCGCCGCCTTGGGCACCTCGCTCCGCAAGGTCTAAATTTCGACATTTTCGAGGAGCTCTGGAGGTATGGAATCGATATAAACCCAGATTTGACCAACACATTTGCTGTGGCTTGTAGGTTTTGGGCCTTAAGATTTTCTTCTCTCTCTTTTTTGTTTTCGTATCATCAATCCGTCTTGATATTTAGTGTATCGAATTAACTTTTGCGTCTTCGAATGCGTGAAAACATTCTTATAGATCGAGGTGCTGCACTATGCTGCGGTCCTGGTGCATGAACACTAGAAGACGAAATATTTGATCGCCGCCAAAAACTGAAGAAAAATCGAAAGGATTGAGGGTTTGGCCTCGATTTGTGGGTGAACTGATATTTGGATTTGTCTTGCTTGCTTTGAAACTTGTAGTCTTCTTGTTAATTGATCCGAGTACCTTAATTTTACTACTTAGGAATCTTAGGATTGCAAGACGAAGTTGGGTACGTACCGTGTCCAAAAAAACAGTGGGTATGAACTAGTTTCATCATTTGGATTTTGTCTTTGAGAAGCATCTATAACCATCTTTCTCTTTTAAATTGAATTTTGTATCGATGATTAACATTCAGCTGAAATATGTAAACAAGCAGGGTGAGAATTTGTTGTTTACCTGCCGATAATGTTGTTTACGTTTTCATTCAAGGAACTACCTAACTGTAGGCTACCATGGGAAATTGAAGAGTAAACTGCATTGAACTAATATCAGGTGCGGAAGTGAAGAATCATTTACAAACATCATTTTATTTTATATAACTTTGAATTTATATGATACTTGGGATTCGACTAAGATATATATTAGCAGGCAAAATACTGCATTTGACATCGGTATGATATGAATATCCTGCTGTATTGATTTTGCAGTTTGCATGATCAGATGTTTCATCCCGGCCGGTAAATTGCCCGCAGGTATGAATATTGCTTACTACGCTAATAGCATATGAAACAAAATCCATGTTAGACGTGTGCTAATCAGTCAATCTTCTCTCATCCTTTTATTTTTCACAATAGATAATGTAAGTTGGTTTTTGTCTAGATAACAGTCATATTTTGTTGTTGTTAGATAGATACACAGTTTGAAATTGACAATTCGATTGTTTGAAATTGTCGATTCGGAGATTCTAAAAATGTCAATCCTTATGCCCTGTTTACTCTGAAAAATAGATTATAAAAGAAATCTGAAAGATGGATTATAGAAGGAAAGAAATTCTATGAGAAAAAAGAATCCTATTAAAGAAAGAAAAAAAAAAAGAGAAAGGAATGAGAAAAGAAAAAAAAATTCAGAGAAAGGAAAATTATTGAAGAAATAAAGAAATGAATGAAAGAAATTATCTATAAGTCAAAGGAAAAAAAGAAAATTGACCGGCGAGCGATGGCATTGTGTGACGTTTGGCAGGTTACATGTAGCGGTGTGCTACATGGAGCAGCGGGTGGTGACGAACGATGACAGTGGCTAGTGGCAGCGGCGATTGACGACAATAGTGGCCAGCGGCGGTAGTGATCG
>JBAMHZ010000072.1:915429-926534 GCA_037177395.1 Alpinia galanga
TTTAAACTTACGTTCTAATATTTTTATTTCTGATTTTATTCGTCATCGTATATTTATATATTCATCTTAATATCTTCATCTTTACAACTCTCATCTTATGCTCAAATTATAGTTCAACATATAGCTTTAATTTATATAATATAGCTAATCTAATTGTCATTTTGTAAAATTTTCTTTTAAATTTTAAGGGTACTTTACAATCACAAAAACATTTAATGCCCTTCTCTATTTCTATCATTTTATATGTATTCGATGTAAAACATCTCTCTCAATACTTTTATCTTTTTATTATCTCCAAACTTAACAATTGTGATGATAACATTTGTAATGCTTTGTCGGTGAAAATTCTACCATGGCAAAAGACTTTCAATATATCACATGTTTTTTCTTCTCATTTCATAATCTATATAAAATAATGTCTAATATAGCATGATTTCAAAGGATGAAGAAAATATAATTCTAAATCATTTTAAAATGGAAAGAATCTACACTAGTTGTATATATGCCGTTCACATATAATATCTATATCTAGAGAATCTTTGTCTCCGTTTTCCATTCATATAAATTTCAAGCCATCCATTTCACGTGGCTACACCGCTAAAAAAAAAAAGAAAAAAAAGAAGAAAAAGGTCTTCAATAATTCTTCCACTGCTGCAATTTGAAGCCAAGCGAGACAGCTCTTACAAGGGAAACATCAAAATATAAAGAAGATATATATCCTACTAATCGATCAGTTAATATATATGCATCTTAAATTACATATCCGAAGCTAACTAATCAACAGTGTTCAGTCACTAGCTCAAATTAAAATACGTGACTACAGAAAGCTCAGAGCAACTAAAGACTTAGCTTCAATAAAAAGTAAATATTATATGCATATAGATAGAGAAATGTACTGAACGCGTGGTCCCATGCAAATCGTTAGCCGCATTTGTATTCATCTGCACGCGTTAATCGACTTTAGAAAAAGAAGCCCATCATTCCCTCTATCTGTATCTTACATAGGTTGAGAGAGACAAGTCACAAGTTCCACTTGTTCTTCATAAAGTTAGGTCGTATCTTTCATCACAATAAGCATACATGCAATTAATGTACATGCTTTGCATGTCGATCGTTTAGCAAGTGGAAGGGGTTTAATTTGATTCTGTGAACCCCACAGCGCCATGAGAGGTCGTTCTCAGGTCATGTATGCATGAGGTTGGGGTAATGCAGTGGCGGGCCGGCAGGCGGAGCGAGGCAGAAAGGGGAGGAGGAGGCATGACGGTGGTAGCCAAAAATTTTCGAGTCACATGGACTACAAGGACATTTCTTTGGGGGGAGGGCATGAGATGGAAATAGATGGGGGAGGGGGAGGACTATGTTCAGGCCCTCTCTATAGATTTCTAGTAGGAATGGACCACTTTGGAGATGATGACAATTGCTCATCATATGCATGCCTTGTGATCCATAGTGTATATGCAATTTGGCATCTTAGGGATCGAAGGAGTAAGTACTTCATATCCTTAATCTTTAGACTTAATGAATGTCTGTAACTGATAATAATTAGTACAACTCTCAGATAGCTGACATTGGCCTTTCAAATTATGATCATGCCAAATTATGCACAAGCAAAACTGTTTTGCATGATGCAAAGAGTTGTCGTTACTTCACAATACAATAAAAACTCGTTCAGTGCTATATATCCATCAAGGTTGCTGTAGTTTGGATCAATTTGATCGACCTTTTATACATTACTCCATTTTCAAATGCATGATATTGTGTTTGAATTGCGTGGTTATGTAATTAATCCGTATAGCTAATTTGACTCTCCAGATGTATTGCTAATTACCATGACGAAGGAAAATGATAACTTCTGTAGAAAGGAAAAACCATTTGATCGAGTTACTCAGGCGTGCCGCGTATGCAAAGGCTACAAGCAGTAGGACGGTGAAGGGTCGAGCAGGCAGATTCTGGAGACAGCCATAAGGTCAAGGTCGTAGGTTGCCAAGATTTTCACTGTAACTGTAATAACGAATTAAGTAGATTATCACTTTGTCACTTGTTCTTGTTCATATTTGCACAGATTTTGAGGGAAATCATTGTAACGCTATTGAGTTTTAATTTCATAATTCTTGATATGAGTTGCCTTGAAGAACTTCTGAGCAATCACTTCCTCTTACATTATAAAGCATAATTCAAACCATGTACAGATTAAAGAGGAAAAGATTATGTTACAGAACCTCGGGCAACGTATTAATTGGAGCAGCCAGAAATTGTATTGTGCAATAATTTAGAAGCATAATTTTCCAAGGATCTTTGAACAAACACAGACTCATTGTCATTAATGCATCATTCAAAAAAATTAGTTTACAAATCTTTCACAAGGTTCAATCTGGAGCTTAGAACCTTTGAAGAAAAAAACTAAAATATATATAGACGTGCAAATATGTCATGATCAGTTAATCCAAATCAAAGATTAGACATTCATTTCAACACCCAATGATTAGGATCAAGGTCAGTACTGATGACAGAACAGCATAATCACTGTTTCCACCACATCAGGTTCTGTCTTCGTATTCATTTTATGTGAAAGTATTTACCAGTTTGAAAAATTCCTAATGATCAACTTTGCCTCTACATATATGCTTTAGCAAATCACTTTTGACACTTGCGTACTGGCACACTACATTTTTACCACGCAAGATATTCATGCATGCGCATAAAAAATTCAGTATAAATTTACTGTTTAGAAAGATCAAATAAAACATCATATTAATTATGTTTTTCAGGCCAATAAGTATCTGATTATGTTGATGTATATATATAGCATTGGTTTTTGCTACCGATTTAAATTGCTACAAGCTTTAAGAGTAGTAAAACTTTTTGTTTCCAGTATCACTGCTAATTGATATAGAATATCCTAGTTATTTGCTTTTTTTACATTAATCATTAGTATCCTTAGTGTGTACTGCATGATTAATCAAGTATCCTACATAGTTTTCAGTATAATCAGTACTTTAATCCTCTTTTGTTTGTCTAAGAGATTGTAGCATGGATTTGAGACTGTGAAATGGAGACGTATTTGAGTGTACTTGTTTCTATAGTGCTTGTTTCAACTTAAGTAGATAACTACTACGAAACAAATATATCACTATTTAGATTTGGTGTCATAACTCATAATTAAGCTTAGAGAGAGAGAAAGATAAACATCTAGTGCTGCAAAGATGTCAACATTAATATTATAAAACTCTCGAATATTGCACAAAAATAACATTTCCTCTAATATGTTAGGAGCTATTGTACTACACGAGGAGGCAAGAGCTGATTAGAACTTTAGAAGTCTTTAACCAAAACATGAAGTAAATAAACACATAGTATCAGTATATATATATATCAAAAGCTTAGATCGTTTCGTCATCATTAAGTATTTACTGAAGAATTAGGGACAGCATACCTTTCCACAATGTGCTTTCTTAAGATTATCAGATGGCATTATCATCAGGCCTGGAAGGCTTAATTTGCTCCCCTCAATCAGAAAAGATGAGATATCCATAGTGCGATGAAACACATAGAACGGAAAAACAAGCAAATTCAGATGAAATATATTTGTATATGTCTCAGTATATATCAAACAAACGAATTGTTAGTCAAAAGAGATGACAGGTTCTTTGAAAGAAAAGAAATTAAATTTAGAAACACAACAGTGCCATATATATTTGTTATCTTCAGAAACAAAGAAAAGTCACAGTTTTTTCTCAATCATTGTAGAGAAATTAAGGCGAAAAGAAGTTCATGATGAAGAATAAATCAAGAGACAAGAAATATTCTTCAGTTCTCTCTCTATTAATCTTCTGTGAATTAATTAATTCCTTGCCAGTGGAGTAACAAACATACATAATAATTATCTTATTTGAACATATCAAAATATATTTTGTAATTAGATTTCCTAAACTGATTAATATTCAGCATCGAATTGCTCATGATCATACATGTACGTGATTACGTTGTCTTCTCATCAATTGATATCCTGTTCTTCTTTACAAGTCAAGATCCAACGTCAAGTGGTGCTCCTTGTGAGCCGACGATGACGAAGCTTGAGAGGGCTCCTCGAGGAATGGGATGAACGGCCGCGTCGAACTCAACAACCGCGGCGCAGTAGTATTGCTACTCGCGGATAGATTGCCGACGGCAGCATTGCTGAGGCCGTCAGATTCGGCGCCACAGTCGAGGTTGACTCCAAACAGCCGCACGCGCTTGGCACCCGCCTGGTTCTGACCGAGAGGAAGGGAATTGAGAACCATCGATGGGGCCACGAGCTGCGGTTGCGGGGCCGGCGCTGGGCAGCCTGCGGCCATCGGGGACCCGAAAAAGAGAAAGTGACCTGACGAGGTAGGGTGGCCGTACGGATAGGTCCGGTGGTGCTGATGGTGGTCGTGAACAGCTGCCTCCGGAGGGACGAAGAGCCGGGCGGCACCGCCCCACGGCGCCAGCGGCGGCCGCGCTGTCAATGAGGTCACCCCCGCGAAGGGAAGTGGTAGGCGCGGGATCCGGTCGTGGTGTTGGTTCTCGTGGCGGCGCCGACAGTCGATGTAGAGGTTTCCCCTGGCGCCCGGGTCGTCGCCGATGCCGCGGCCGAAGGAGACGAGGTCTCCAGCGTCGAGGCGCTTCTCCTTCACGAAGCGGCTCCAGCCCTTGGTCATCACGTAGCTCTGGCTGCTGTTCCAGTAAGAGTAGCGGAAGCGCCACGACTTTCCCGTGCGGTCCTCAAAGCTCAGCAGCATCCCCTTCTCGTTGCTCGCCGGGTCCAGCGGGAAGTACTTCTCCGCGTGCTGCTTCGGGATCACCAGCCGGTTCAGCTTCCCCACGTCGCTCGGCGTCACGACCTTGTCGAACATGTGCTCCTTATTATTCTCCAAGAAGAAGCTGTTAGAGCTCCCCGCGTCGTCGGCCGACTGACCGACGTGCCATCGCCGAGGCGCAGCGGAGGAGGAGGAGGATGAGGAAGCGTAAGGATGGAAATTAGGAGCCAAGGAAGGATTATGCTTGGGCTCCTGATCGCTGATCATGTAAAAACCATCTGATCTTGCTCTAGAAGTGAACTCCATCAACAATTGAGATCAGTAAAGTGCTGATCTTGCTATTGACTAGTAGCTAGAACTCACCTGCCATGTGAATTTGTCTCTCTACGAAAAGGGAGTGGAAAATTGGTACCTTGAGCTCCGTTTGTGATGGAGAGGTATAGAGATTAGTGAGCTGGGAGAGATTCATGAAAACATATGGTCTGCTTGTCTTTGTTTCTGCTTCCTTCCTTTCCCTACTCCTCCATGAGGGTTCCCATAAGGAGGGTGTTGATAGGGTGTTATTGTTGCCTCACTGCAAACCAAATGGGAATACAGACGCAAAATGACAAGGGAGAGAGAGAGAGAGAGAGAGACAGACAGAGAGGGGAAAGGCAAGAGCTTAACAGTAGGTTCTTTATAAGGGAGTGAGAGGGAAGCGTAGGGGAGATGGGCCCATGAATTTTCTGGTTGAATTCATGTGAGCTTGTCCTTTTCATCTCAGGAAGTGTTCAGATACATGGCTTCCGATAAGCCCCAAAGAAAGGCCAGTTGCTCTCTAGATATCCTAGATCTCTCCCCTTGATATGCCAAGGTGTTCCAAAAATACTCACACATTATATATTTGTTTATGCACACTGAATGTACCTTGATGTATAGTCAATGCCATCTCTCGCATCCTTTTTAATTTTAATTTTATTTTTTATTTCGATCATTGTGGCCAAAAAACGAGTGGCGCATGGCAGGCGAAGAAGAGCTAGCTAGCAGCAATTCAATCAAGAAGCCAGCCAGAGTTGGAAGGAAGGTACGACTAGGATAAGTGTTGGAATTGGGGGTCGACAAGGGAATGAGAGTTGACTTGTTGCGATCAGAATTTGTGCTGTACTGTAGTCCAACAGTGGAGGTGAAAAAGATTGGAAGAATGAGACAATGGAAGAGGAGAGGAGGGTCGCCCAAAATCCATTTCCTAAGGCGAACATCCTCTTTTGTAAGACTGAAAGCCTATTTTGGATGGTATAATCAAAGTAACCAAAAAATAAAATAAAAATAAAGGATTTATATATTCAATGATTTAACAGCTTAGAGTTTGTTTTGATCGAAGCATATAGTATAATTCAAAACTCGGATTGTAAGGGCAAGCTCATAGCTGGACGAGCACATACAAAAAAGTTTTAGGCCTGTATGACGCTGAGGTATTAATGGCTTTGACTACCAGCAGCCTTATGATTTTGTCTCATGGTGGAATTTGATTTTAAGTGGTTTTTCTAAATGGTCACCTATTCTCCTATTGGTCCTTATGAAGCACACTAGAGGCTCCAATGGATTTTTTTTTTGAAACATCTCAAGTCAATTATAAAATCCCTTCAAGTCTACTAGAATTTAAAATTTTGTTCATTACATCTAACCATTGGTAAAATCATTTTTAATTAACTCAACATATATAATTCAATTGGATTATGTGGATAATATTCACTTGAAGGTCTTTTTTCAAACTCAATCAAAAGTTGTTTGCACGGATTAGTCAATGGCATTCCCTTTTATATAGTTGTCCAAATTTGAAATAGAAACCTTCTTTTCTCGAGCAGAATATACTCAATCAACAACTTATTCTAATTAATTACTTAGTCAACTAAAAACCCTTTCAAACTTAATCTACTTGAGATTGTGCTAGCTCACTGGTCAATTTTGACCCAAAACAATCTAATTTTTAATCAAACACAATCACGAGGAAAAAATTATTGTCTTACATAATCTCTCATATCTCACGTGATAAGAAGAGACATCATCTTCGAGTCTTTCTTATTTATCAAAAGACCTCACCTCTCCTCTGGAATTTTCTTTTCTGTTTATAAGTTTTGTTTCTAGGTCTTCTTCAATGGCATTTGTCGCATTCATGATCAACGTTGACCTTTTGAGTATTCTGCAAAGACTTATTGAATTTTTTTCATCTACCAAATACCTCTTAAATCTCTCCATCTTTCAACACCAATCCTGGCTACTTCTTAATCTATTTAGAGCTTTTGAATTTCTCGATCTATCAAATATGTCCCATACTTCTTCATCTACCAAGCACATCTTGGACTTATCTATTTGCTAAACTCCTCTTGACTTTCTCATTTGTTAAGCACCTCTCAAGCATTTCAATTTGTCGCTTATCTTCACTCGCGCGATTGAACACATGTTAAATTCACTAGTCTTTCAATCGACCTCAACCACTTGAATCATCCTTCCATCAACGATCTTTTTTGTTGACACTTATTTCAAGTCCTTGCACTTGCATACATGATAAATATATCATATTCATAGAACAAATTTTGCTTAATCAATTTGTCAGGCAAATCAAAATAATCTAGTCAGACTAAGGTATGATTATATTGATTTAAATGATTATACTCTAGTCAAACTCAAAATAATCCTAAAATCCCAAGTAATAGTTTGTAACTTAATTCAGTTTTGGGATTTTATGTAAACTTATATATATAATAAGTTAAGTGAAGAAGAAAACATCAATCAATTGGAAGATTGATCTGTTTAATCAATCAAAGAAAGTTTTAGCGGAACTAGTTGAGGGTGATGCACGAGTAGGCATCAAATGCGATGAACTAAGAGCAAGCTCTGCAATTAAACTACATTCAAAGACGCTTATTAGAGTTGTATGTTTTCTTTATACTTAGCATTTTTGATGCGCTCACGCTCTATTTGACACGAACAAATATACACATTCACCACGTACGTACTACTAATATACCTGAAATTGTTTTTGTTGTGTACGAGGAAAAAAAGGGATATATTATTATGGTTGATCGAGCTAGCTAGTGGACAACATTGCAGAAGCAGTACTGACTGAGGAAGATTATATACGAGGTCTGCTGCGTATACAGATAAGCAATGGACGGTGCGAGGGCGCATTATGCACATAGGGAAGGATCACCCATCCACGTAGGAGGAGGGGTGGCGCGGAGATCCCAAGAAAATAAAGATAGGGTTGAAAGATCCAACATCGGCCATCATGATGTTTACGTATTTATGTACATCTACTGGCATAGAGAGATGGAGGAAGGCCAGTGCAGGTTTTGCGAAGAAGAGGGTAACTGAATCTTTAATGAAGAGGGCAGAGTTTTGTCCCAACCCAAATGGCAATCTCATGCAGCTACCAGCAATGGCAGTGTCCTAGCCATAACCACAAAGGGGTCCCTGGCACTTTGCCTTGCATTAAATAACACCCGCCCCTTCTTCCCCTAAACCGCTCCCTCAACCACCTTCCCTGAGCCACTGCAAGCTCATATAAAAAACGTAGTAGAGGGCAGTAGGAATGTGTGCATGTTCTGGAGAGCCCTAAAGCAGCAAATTGGAATTAAACCACTGCCTCTCAGATGGTGACAAGTCCTGTAGCTAGCCACTGCGGCAAGACATGCATGTCTCTCCGGCCATGCCCGATTCGATCGGCAGCACCGTGATTCGTGCTATATGCGGTATTATGGTGTGCGTGGTTCCTCTCCCTAGCAGGGAGGGGACCCTTTTGACAACTTTAATTTGGTGGAGCTGGTTAGCAAGCAAACAATGACACGGTGCACAAGTTGTCAGCTGGAACTGTACTGATTGGTGTATCCCAATTTGGCTAGAGTACATGTCCTGTATATATGGGATCTCACATACACCGCCGAGGGTTGGGTATGTATCATGTATGTTTTTGGGAGGGGGGGACTGGGGAGGGAGCACTGAGAGTGTGGACCATCGATCGGTGCATCCGTCATGGCTAGGGAGGGCGTGAGATTTCTGAATCAAGCAACTTGGGAAGGCTAACTCTGCAGTTAGGTTAGCAGTGTGTATGAACATGTGAGAGTACTACTAGCTCTCAATCCTAGAGCTGTAAGTGGGGTCTTCCCACGCTTGGAAGTATGCGCATGCATGCAGCAGTAGGGTTGATACAACAATTTTTTGTGCCCTGATATTTATTGACAACATGAATGAGTTGGGAGGAGGAGGAGGAAGATGTTGATTAATTAATGATTCGTTCATCCATCCATACATACATAAATACTCTACTGTATGGGTTGTGCCACTTGGGAGCTCCCCAGCCTCCTAATGGAGCATGAAAGTAACTGTAGCTATAGATATGATGTAATGCAAGATGATACTGTGTGTGGTTGGTGCTGGGTCACCCTTACAAGTTACGACACATGCTTCAAGCTAGCAACCTTTAAGTGGTGCAGATAAGAACAATAATTTTGTTGGGGGAATGGCCCTGAAGATAAAAGGCTGGCTCAAGGGGGACCTCTCTCTCTTTCTGGATCACATCATCTCTTCGGATACTGAATTGTGTAAGCAGCTAGCCTCAATATAACAACAGCATCATTAAAAGGTATAATGTCCATTAAATGTTTTCCCTCAGAAAATAATGCCCATTCAATGATCCAAATGACCCTATAGCTAGTATAGCTAGGACCACACACCATGGTAATACTCTTGAGCTTCGTGTGTGTGTGTGTGTTTTTTTTTTAACCTCTTCCAGTGCTAGTGAGCGCATTATGATCCTCCACATGTCTCCTCCCCCTTATTCCTTCTAGTATAGTACTCTTCTCGTCCCCTGACATGGTTTCCTGCAGCCCCTTTATTTTGTCCTAACACTAATGGTGCATCTTACGAGACTTAGGTGATAAGAAACCTGATAATCAAAGTCGGCCCTATTTATACCTAGCTAGTTAGTTATGCACACGGCAACCTATACGTGAGCAGTGCCTGCTCGTTCTGACTCACTGCACTAGTGCGTAGAGTTTCATCCATCTATATATCATTTCCCACTCACACGAATATAGATGGGTGCATGAATGACTCCAGCCCAGAAGCATTGCGAGAGAGAGCAAAGTGATCAGCTAATATGAGCATGGCGTGTGTGCATATAATTATGAAAGCCAAAAGCTTAAAGCTGGGGCGAGTTTCCATGGACCCCTGTCAAAACCGTTGAGAGCTCCCGGACCTCTTCTGTCGAGTCGCTTTCCCTCTGTCTTCTTCGGACAGAGGAGATGAGAGCGAGAGAGAGGGATGGAAAGTGGGCATTAAAATTCTTTTACTGCACGGTGAGAGGCTACGGTGCCTGCGAATAACATGCATCTTGTCCATTCTGATATATGTGAGGTTAGGTCGTTGAGTAGAAGCGCAAAGAGCTGCTTCCGCTGCCGCTGCTGCTCTGTTACTGCTGCTGCATCGCTGCAGCTGCCGCTATAAAACAATTTAAAACTGGGAGAGAAGCCGCTGCGCCTTTGCCGCTGGCAACGCGCTGCTTCGCCTAGCCTATTAAATTACCAGCTTGACGGACTCATCGAAGCACGCATGGAGTGAGTGAGATCTGCTCCCCTACTTCTGCCTCATCACGTGTGAATTCTTGGTTTTTTGCAGCAACGCGGTCTCATCAGAAAGAGCACTCCATTTGTGTCGATCAACACTTACTTGGGCTTTGCATATGCACAGCTACAGCCCATGTATGGATCAACCAGTACACTTTCTCTGCATTTATCTAGATTTGAAGTTCAATGGGGGGAAAAATTCCTACAGCATTAAATCCTCGCTAGAAGATGGATGAATGGAACTGTTGCTGGCCAAATCGTTCAAGAGAGAATGGAGCTAGCTCGTGTGAATGGAGGTTAAGTCCGAAGAGAAGAAATCTGAAAGGGAAAGAGAGCTACAGGAGACACTAGAGGAAGTTCGGCGTAGCTACTCCGACGCTAAAGTCAGTGATCAATGGAAGCACAGTGGATAGATGAAATATATAGAGGATTCCGACCTCTAGGCTCCCATATATATAAGAGAGCAATAGCCGACATCCATACGAAGATATACTGTGATAATGGCATGCCACGACAGTGATGAGAATATAGAACGTCATATTTTCATTAATGGACCCCTGATGAGAGGACATTTCTCCATGAATGCTGGGGACAATAAGTAATAAAAGCTACATATCTCGTCCTTGTCAGAGAAGGATTTTAGTTGTCGGATCACCTGAGATTCGATGGAACCTTATATATATATATATATATATATATATATATAGAGGAATCGCTGCTGAGA
>JBAMHZ010000072.1:952654-966771 GCA_037177395.1 Alpinia galanga
CTTCGTTTAACAATTCTAATTAGTAGGGCAAAAATGATCAAAGTCATGTAGACTAAGGTGGAAGTCAAACGAGGGAAAGATCTGATCTGGTCATATCAAGTCCAAATCAAGTCAAATTCATCTGAACCAGTTGATTCAAACATTAATTCATAAATTCCAATTAGTCGTCATTAAAAAATTTGTGTCTTTTGATTTCTTTGGACTCAACAAGAAAGTGGTCTTCTTGCTCGATCAAAAAGAATTGTTCATTCAGTTGCTTCTCGACGCTCAACCGTTGCACTCTCTTGTATCCTCATCCTCTAAATAAATAAGGGGATGAAAAAGAAAAGGACTTTTTGAAATTCCATTTTCTCCTCTATTTTCTTTATATTTTATCATATTTATGACTAGGATTCTCCATGAGAGATAAGTCTCAATTCTCTTCTTATATATTTTTAAGTCATTTTAAGTTTAAACTGTTCATTGTTTAGAGGATAGATCTTTAAAGGAGACCGATCTCTCTCAAAGTTCCATATACATTCAATCTTCCAAAATCTCATATACATTCAACCTCTCAAAGTCTAAGTGATGCTCAATGTCTTGAAGCTCAAATAACGATCAATCAATCTCATAAGATCCAATTGTAATTTAATTTATCAAAATTTGAAGACGAATCAAATTTATATTCAGTCGGTTCCTACAGAGAGTGACCAAGAGCACGTGCAAAATGCATCGCAATAATAAAAAATGAAAATCGCGATCATAAAACATGTAATAATAACAATTACGAGTTTTATTTTATTTCTAATTAGCACTTTTAATTCGCTAATGGTTATATTGGAAAATAAATGGAGGTGGTTAGCAGATGATCCTAATTCACATATACATACCCACTCAGTGTGCATTAATATTCATTACTCCGTGCGATTGAAATCATCGACTTCACATAGCCATGCATTGTGAAGTCATCACCTACTCGATCGGCTAAAATAGATCCGCAGTTCGCAACGCAACATCCATATAAATATAAGTCACCTAGACGCATTGACGCCGCCATGAGACACACTAACACGTGAACAACGTGCCGAGTAGATAGATCCCGTTATATTCCAAAGTACCAATTGTGTTCTGGCCCACATCAAAATATCATCAGTCGCGTGTAGTTTATTTAATAATTAATTAATATATATTTATCATTGAAAACTAAGTATATACTAGTTTTAAAAATTCACTACTCACTATTTCTTTTTTATTATAAGGAACGTCAAGTTTTATTTATTTATTTTATTAGAACTAGAGTTTTGAGCCTCAGTCTTACATTCCTGTAAAAATGTCTCATTAACAGCTAAATTAGAAAATGTCAAAACCTCTATGAATCTCTACTTAACTATTAAAGTACATTAGGAAAGTCAGAATCGACCCTCAGAGTCCAAGGGCCGGTGAAAAAAAAATCCTTTTATTAATAAATTTTTATTTTGAAAAAAATAAACTCTTTTATATGTAATTTTTTTAAACACCAAATTTTAGGCCCTGAGTGAGAACTCAGTAGCCCTCCCCAAAAGTCAAGTTTAAAAAAAGTGCTCACAACTTTAACGATCCAATTTTAACTCTACAATAATGTTATCTATGAAAAATTATTCAACGATAAAATTTTATTTTATTCATCAAACAAACTTCTACATAAAAGATCTTCCTTATAAAATTTTTTAAAATTTATTATTAAATTATATTCTACTATAAAATATCTTTTCAGTTTTTAAAATTGTATCACTAGCGATTTTTCCATTTTAACTTTGCGAATGGAGGGGCACCATTAAAAAATAATATCAGGTAATATCTTTTGATCATTTGATGCTTATATTTTTTTTATACGCGATTAATTTCTTTGAGAATTTTGAGGTGAAACGAAAAGGGAAACCCTGAACCCTAAATACTTAATTTATTTATATATATATATTTTTTAAAAAACTGAACTGGATTTTCGATTTTTCGGAATATTATTGAAATAAAGTTAGGAAGAAATTTGGCAGGAAAAAGAGGGGGGTGGGTGGGGGTGCAAAATGATATTGTAACAGCGTCTTCGATCGCGAACGGCAGAGAGGGCGGCGCAGCTTCCATTCCATTCCATTCCTCTCCTTCCTTCCTCCGCTATCTACGGCGACCCATGGCGCTTTGGGACCAGTGGGTGGAGGCGGCACTCTCGAAGTTGGCTTCCAGGAACCTGTTGCGTTCCACTCGCCCCATCTCCCTCTCGCCGCCTCCGTCGATCGACGGGCTCGAGACGTTCGATGGGCTGCAGCATTTCGACAGGTCTTCGGTCGAGGTGGACATGGACGAATACGCCTTCAACCAGTGGCTTTCGGAACTCCCCGACCTTGGTAATTCTCTGCAAAAGTTTTGTTTCGGCGATCTTTATGCGAAATTTGGTAGAAAAGCTACGTTTTATAACTTATACTAAGGATTTTCCTTGACTTCCTCCGTGTCGTTTCTTTGCGTTTTCCATATTTAAATACTTTTTGGCGAAGATCGCGTTTAATCATCGTTACTGATTTTCCGTAAAAGAAGGAAAGGCCGTTGGTAGAATACCTTTGTGTCATACACTTAGTTTGGCTAAACCGTGATTTTGTGGTCAGGGTGTTACTCGGATCTGGAGTTTAGTGTACTTCAATTATTCATATTGACAGTTTCATCTTTTTGTGCCGTCTACGTAGGAGGTGAAACCATTGGTATGAATGAGAACGGCAGCAGGAAGTTGCTTCTTTTTTCAGGGAATGATTATTTGGGTTTGAGCTTCCATCCCTCCCTGAGGAAGGCTACTGCAAAGGTAAGAGAAAATTTGGCCGTTGCATTTAGTTGCTACTTGCCATATAGTTCCAGATTTATGATACGAGATTCTTTGTGTCTTTTGTTTATTAAGATTTCGATCCTCTATTAGGCAGCTCAAGAACATGGTATGGGTCCAAGAGGTTCTGCTTTGGTCTGTGGCTATACTAATTATCACCAGCTACTTGAAAATTCTTTGGCAGAACTGAAGATGAAAGAGGTATTCATTTCTGCAAGTGCTGTTTGTTTTCACTTCTTGGTTTATTTTGTTGGATTTACACTAGATAACAAATAATGATGCATAGCCAACTGATTCAGAATGAATTTCGAACTAGATATATCCTTTGTTTAGCCTAAAACAAAAATTGCTTTCATGTCTTAATTACATTTGATGGAGCTGAAATTTCATCTGATCCTATCCAAGTCTTACTTCCTTAAATTGTTTTCATCTATATGATAAAGCTAAGAAAACTGCTCATGGAATTGGTTTTACAGTTAGTAAATTGATTACTAATCTTAAATGAAGTTCTAGTTTCTTTTAAATTTCTTTTTAACAAATTTCAGTATTTTTTTATTACATGTGTCTTGGTGAGAAATCATTAATGTCGTGTTTCTTAAAAGATGGATAGGAAATTGGTAAGAAAGAAATGCCAAAAGGGTTAGAAATGGGGTTAGAGAAAAATGATACTGTGATTTTCTTGCATTGTTTTCCCAAGGGAAAAAAACATGTACACTTTTTTCTCATTGTTTCTCTAGAGGAAGTGAGATTGCAAGAATCATTATTTTTTTTTTTGAAAACTTTTTAAAAAGAATATATTACCAAATAAATATCAATATTTTTTATTTCAGCTGGGTTCACCTGATTTGGGCAGAAGATAAATGAATGAAAGGGAGAGAACTCTTTCTCTCCCACCAATTTCTTCCTAAAAGAAGCAGAAGGTCAATTTTCCCAACTGGTGGTTTCCCTACCCTTGTTTGTTTCCCCATCTCTTTCTGCCAAAGGAAAGCTCTGTAATAGATTTAAGATTAGATTCTCTTAAGATCACACTTGCTTGTTCCGTATCATAAGCTTCCTAAGTTTTTTGAATTTGGAATCTTTTGAAATCTCATCCTCTGGAGGAAGTTTTATGCAATTTTTTTGCATATAGATCTAATATTACCAGATTATAAACTAAAGAAAATATAATATTGTTTATGGAAAATTATTTTAATATGCCACAATGGAAAATTAGTTGTCTCTACCCTACAACCTCCATACCTATCTCTAATCTTTATGAATAAGTAAAATTAATTCTTTCAATGTTTGGAAGTTACAACATGTTCAGATCAACATGTAGATAGAGTGTTATTTTTTTTGCCATGCACCTTGTTCTTTGATTGTTTTATTGTTCTTAGGTTCATCTGGATGTATGTAATTTGTTACTAAAAACTGAAGGCTAACTGGGACTGGACAGGACAGATTAAATATGCCATTGGATAAAATGAACATTTATGCTTTCACATTTTTGTGATGTGAATTCTATTAAGGACTCTAGCATTAATCTTGTAGTGGTTTAGAAGGGAAAACTTGTTTAGAAGAAACACCCAAGTGCATTGGTGTCTTGCTCCCTAAAAAATTGTTAGTTGCTTCAATTTTATGCAACTTTGCTGTTGTTTTTACTTCTTTGTTCCACTCCATTTTTTGTTGTTTAGATTAACACTGCTTTAATTATGTAATTTTTCTTACATGCTCTTATTTATTCAGTGTGTCTCTTTTGGTGAAAATGCTATAGGATTGTCTTCTTTGCCCTACTGGATTTGCTGCCAACTTGGCTTTTATGTCAGCTCTTGGAAGCATCAGTTCTCTGTTGTCCATTAATGGCAAACCATCACAGGATGAGAGAATTGCCATTTTTTCAGATGCTTTTAATCATGCATCTATAATTGATGGGATTCGTCTTGTTGAGAGGCTGCAAGAAGCTAAAGTCTTTGTGTATAAGCATGGTGACATGGTCCATCTCAATACTTTGTTGTATGTAACAGTCAAACTTAATCTTTTCTCTGCACACAAAAATATTTGTGAATCTCGTGGTAATTTTTTTCAACAGGTCAGGCTGCAAGATTGAAAAAAAAGTTGTCATCACTGATACGTAAGTTGCATTCACTGAGTTCAAATGGTGTTGCCCTATGATTTTTTTTTTTTTAGTTTCATCTTGGTCCAGTTCTAGAAATCTTAGATTATATAGGAATTTTGTTAGTTTTTCTAGACTACACTTGAACTCTGGTACTAGTATAGGGAACAAGTATGGATCTTTGTGTCAAGCACATCACATTCAAGTGGAAAATGGGGTTTAAGGAACCTTGGTGGCCGACACAAATATATTGGATCATGTGTGCTGGAAGGATGGGAAGTATTTTGTGAGTTTTCAATCCGTGGATGCAAGTGTCTCGGAATATGGCTTTTGGAAGAGTGGGAACGATTAACTGTCTATTCTTCATGACTTCAAGTTAACTTTAGCTGTTCTTATAATGCAGTCTATTTAGTATGGATGGAGATTTTGCTCCACTAGCTGATCTTGTAAATCTTCGCAAGAAGCACAACTTTTTATTGGCTGTTGATGATGTGAGTATGGATGATATATCTATTATAAGATGTTGCTTTTGTTTTCCTTGTGTCTAGCTAAGTAATTTTAATGAAATTGGTCACAGGCTCATTCCACGCTTGTGTGTGGCAAGAATGGTGGAGGTATACTAGAAGAATATGGATGTGAAAGTGATGTTGACATATGCATTGGCACTCTCAGTAAAGCGGTTGGCTGCCAAGGTGGTTTCATTGCATGCAGGTAGCCCTCTTGTTATGTTGTTTATGTTTGTCATTCAGATATGAAATTCGTTAAACTTATCAGTAACAGTCATGGCAATGCAGGTTGTTGTAATAATAGATTCAGCATTTATGTTACCTAAGAATTATTAGTTTCATTTGTTGGGGGTGTTCTTACTGGTCCACAACTGTTTATTTTACCCATTTGTGGTGCTATATTTTGATAGTCCTTCAACAAGTGCTTTGATTCCAAAATTAAAATTAAATGGCACAGTGGTACCCTTTCACCTAAACTTGTACTCTGCATGCTTTTACCTAGAGTTTGTATCTGCAGTATTATTTCTATATTACGCCTTATATGAATACATCTTACCTGGAAATTACTTGTCAAGAAAAAACAGCTTAGCAATGTGCAATCCTTGTCATAGATAAGTAGGACATTCATCTTGTGCTTAACTTCAAATGATGATTAACTTCCTCCATTTCTCCAAAGATAATTCTGTATTCCTCTTATCATTTCTGCACATTCTTTTTTAAACTTTGTTTTGATCTATCCTAATTCCATCCCTTTGTACAAGTCAAATCAACTGTTCTATTCTAAGAGTTGTTGATTTATTCAAATTATATCTATCTTCATTCCGTATCATCTCCCACCTTTTTGGAATGTAATCATTTAAAATTATACATTTTAACAATAAGAAATGATAATAACCAATGTCTCTAATTCCTTTGAAAATGGTTGTTTATTTAGGATTAATTTTGTAGAAATTTGCAGCAGCATGAAAGCTTCAAGAGCTTGTAGAGATATTGTTGAACAATGAATTCTACAATCACAAGGATATGGCAAATAGTTCCAAAATGACCAAAAAAGACTTGATATATAGAAGCAAGTCACTATATATGTATATTATATATATAAGCAAGTCACTATATAAATTGTGACACTATTAAGTGAGAGGACAAAAATTTGGGATATATCATATTTCTAATAAAGAAAATTTTCTTTTAATTAGAACAATGTTATTTGAGGTTTTTTTAAAAACAATTTTTTCATGCAGTTTTAAAACGATTAACCTTAGGAGAATCTTTTCTCTCCACTCTTCCATATATAACCTTAAACATTTTGATCTTCATAAGTTCTAGGCTTCTAGCTACTAAGTAGAGTTTCTTAGAATACAAAAAGAATACACAAAATCACATAACACTAAACAAACTAAAATCCTTCAGAATTCATAGACCTGTGATGTGCTGATTTGGCAGCCAGAGCATGAAGGCATGTCCCTGTGTCAGTGACACGCTGGACAATCTAAATATCTTGAAATAGCTAGTGGACTACAAGTACCTTTCCCACTTATCAATGATATCATAAAAATTTCTTGTGGATCATTATGAATCTCTGATGCATTCTTTTTAATTTTTTTCCCTTTTTGTTACTCCGCAAGTTTATTGCTCATCATGTATGACTTTTGTTAGATTGATAATTGTGGATATTATCCAGATTCATCTCTTTCCGCACAGTTGAGCTATATCTCGGTGGAACTTACCCTTTTTTAAGGGCATGGTGGACTTAAAAAAAAAACAAAATTGTTACATGAGTGATTCCCTATAAAAGAAATATTTAACAATTAACATTTATTGTACAGCAACAAATGGAAACAACTAGTGCAGTCAAGGGGTCGCTCCTTCATATTCTCAACTTCACTTCCAGTGCCTGTTGTTGCAGCTTGTCAGGGTATTTAGTTTTTGGAGTTGTCTCACATGCATATCTTTTCATAAAACAACTTTTCTGAACTTATTTGTTTGTCTTTTTTTTTTATTTCAAAATTTGTTCTCTGGTATTGCTTAAGGGACTGAATGCTAAAGGATGATATAGAGGTCTTTGTTGTTGCAAGATATGCTTTTGTGTGTGTGTGTGTTCTGTATTTCAATGCATTAGAAGCCAACAAGCACAATATTTAGCAGCTCCATATCACAAATCATGTGAATTCATTGTATCTGCCCCTAAATTGTTCTTACTAACAATTACTGTTACTGATCATTTTTCTAAAAACACTATGAAAGTTATACTGAAAATTCAAATTGACAGTCTTGTGTGCATTACCAGTTAAGAGAAAAAGAGACATTATTTTCACATTTTAACTCTTGGGCAGTATTTTAAAGCCATTAACTCGAGAACCGGGAGCCAGCCTGCTCTGGTTGGATTAATAGGAAAATTTCAGTAGCACTAGGTTTGAACTTGGTTAAACTGAGAACTTGGGAACCAGCAGGCTGCTAGTTCACTCATTCTTTCTTTGCCTTCTTTATGGTTTACAAAACCCTTCGTGTAGAAATATTGAACTTGGAAATTTCTTCACATCAAGATGGTATGTCCTTGCAGCTGCTCTTTTTGTGGCAAGAAAGGAGAAATGGCGGCGAATTGCAATTTGGAATAGGGTGTGCGAATTTAATGTTCTGACCCAAATGAATATCACAAGTCCAATAATTTCTCTGGTTATTGGTAGTGAAAAGGCAGCACTTACTGCTAGCAGGTGACATTCTTTCTTACCTCAGTGAAGTTATTCCATAGGATAGTATTTGTTCTTGTGCTTGATTTGTTAACTCCTGTCCAGGCATATGCTACAATCTGGTTTTCATATAACCGCCATCAGGCCACCTACAGTCCCTCCAAATTCTTGCAGGTAGAGTTCTAAATATATACACAGAGCTTTTCCTTAAATGTCCGAGACCGAATGGTCAGTTGCAGTGTCATTGTTAATCTCGTAATTTGATTTGCTGACAGGTTACGGATCACACTCAGTGCTACCCATTCTTCCGAGGATGTCAAAAGGCTCGTTTCTGCTTTATCCCGCTGGTTTATTTTCCCAGTTGCCAACGACAATGCTCAAATAGCTTCCAAGCTCTGAAAATTTTAGCAGCTTTATTAGGAGAACATTAGGTACCAAGGATTATAAGATCATAGATATCTATAGGAATTACATTCAAATTGGAAACTATGACATCCATAGTTCAGATTCTAATGAGCTTTGCATTGTAGTTCGTCAGATTTAACTGATCCAGTCACAATTCAGATGGAAACGAGTAGGGCCAAATTGTATTTCATTGCCTCTCTGGCATAGCTAACCATATTTATACTGAACAAATGGATTGGACTAGATTACACTGCATAACCTTTTTCCCTTGTTTTTTTTTGAATTATTCTATAACTACCATACAATAATCAAGTTGTTGTATGACTACTACCATAGATCAAGTCATTCACATTGCAATTTGAATGGCTTTTTCCTTCTTCAAAATAAGCCTTTCACATTGCCTAAGATTTAGAATTCTATAATAATATTTTAAAATAGTTAACTAAATTCATCTCATGTTGCCACCCATAACAATCACTAATCAGTAACAATTTCTTTAAAACCAAATATAGATTATTAGAACTGAAGTCATGCTGTTAACAACCTTATGTTGAGCTTGCTGTTGGATAATATTGACTTGTTGAGTCATCCTAACAAGATCATATGTATGAGTTCCCTTGTTTGATTTTCAACTTATCTATAATCTCATGTTGATTTTTGCCAAATGAGAGTTTCGACGAGCTTTTAAGTTCAAGTTCCAGTTAAATAAATTTGAATCCAAACTCAAAATTTTTATCTCGAATAATGCTTTAGCCTGAAATTGATAATACATTCGTTAGCAAGTGACAACTCAACCCGGCAACACAGTAATTTTTCCTTCCACATTCTTGTGGGAAACGAATTCGGGTCTCAGTTGGATCCTGCTAGACTTCAACCTGATCCGCAAACGCGCCTTAGGAGGAGGAGGGCTTTTTCGTCATAAGACTACGCCTGCCACTCTTTATAAGCGACTGTTAGGGTTTGCAGCCAAAAACCGCCGGGGTATTCAGCCGCTCTCTCGCAGTCAGAGGTGAGAAGCCACCCTGCTCAAAAGTTTTGCTTTTGCTATCGTGTGGATCTTCGTTCTCGATCTGCAACTGTGTTTGTCTTAAGAGTTCATTATATTTGCCTTCTTTGGTTACAATAAGGTTGATGTAAGTGGATTTATTCGTTCTCGTTTTAAATTTGCCAAGCATTTTGATGTTTTTTTTTCTCTTCCTAAAATTATTTCATTTTCGTTTTTTCTGTACCTATTAGATCTGTGGCGGGGATAAACAATTTCATTTGAATTGGCTAAATTTTAAATAAACATCGGTTTTTATCCTGTTTATTTTCCTTTTGATTCTGTCTTGCTTGAAATCGTTTTCTTCCGTTACATTCGAGTCTTAATTTGGCTTATGGCGACGGTAGGTAAGATGTCTCACCGGAAATTTGAGCACCCGAGGCATGGATCTCTTGGATTTCTTCCTCGGAAGCGTGCGTCTCGTCACCGCGGAAAAGGTAGCAAGGGGAAACTACCATCATGACTGTTTTCGCTCATTTTAATAAGATTCTATATGCTATGCAAATTATCTGTCTGCGTTTCTTTTCTTTTTGGCTCTTGTTTAATTGTTCTAATTAATGTCCGTATGTTCGAACTTAAGCTGATCACATTTCTACTACTTTTTTTTTGCTAAAGCTTCTGAAAATATAGTATATCTGTCAGTATACCTCAAATCTCTTTACGATATTTCTTGTCAGACGAGTTACAAACATTCAGAAAAGAAGTGTAGTTAGTTGTATTCGCCTATAAAACAACAAATATCTGCCTCCAGTTTTGGTAAATCTAGCACCACAACAATTTTGAATGGATGCGAGACTTTTCTGTATGGGTGTAAATTAACTAACTTGTCTATCTGATTGTAAAGCATGTTAAACTATCGGTTCTCATGAGGCAGAGATCCTATGGTAATTTGAGAAATGACATTGTTTGTCTGATATTCTTAAGTCGTATAGTAATTTTTTTTTCCATGAGACTAGATTTTTATCAAGTACAGTTATAAAATATTCCTCCACTAATTGAGTTGATCATTACTTTCTTTTTTCAGCAAGTTGGTAGTTGCAACTCACTTTCTAGACTGCATGATTAATAGTGTTTTGGCCTTTTATTTAGAATAGTTGAAATACTGATGCTTGGCTTTTGGTTATGCTTAAATGTTTTTCCATGTGGTTTATTTTCCACTCAGTTTTGGTGGGTGACTTGTTAATGTAGTGAAATCCTTCCCAAAGGATGATCCAAAGAAGCCCTGCAAGTTGACTGCATTCCTTGGCTACAAGGCAGGAATGACCCATATTGTACGTGAGGTTGAGAAACCAGGATCAAGTAAGTGTTCATCAAACTGTCAAATATTCTACATTTGGAAATTGGGCTTTCATTTCAGTTATGATTTTAAGCTATTCTCATTCATGGAGATTGATCTGGAAACATTATAATTTTTTGAACACTGTAAATTTGAAATATTATTGTTTTTTTCAATGTTTATTTGCAGTTTTTAATTGATAATGATCAACTTGTCGAAGACTAGCTTAAAATTTTAAAATATTGTTAACCGTTGTGTAATAAGATGCATATGTCCATAATGAAAGTTTGCTGCTTGTGTTATTACATCTGAATTTAACCTACTTGACTATTGTCTGATGCCTATCTTCTGTTGAATAAGAAATTGACCTATCAATTACAAACATACAATGTGATGGAGATACTTGTATATCGTTTCATTATTTGTGTTTCTTGTTGCCCTAGTTTCTTCTAATAATGGCTTATCGCTTTTTAGAAAGTGCTGTTAACCTTCTACTGTAATCTTATGGTTTTAAATATGAAATTCATCTGCTAAACATAATTTTTTCTCTTATCACTTGTAGAACTTCACAAGAAGGAAACATGTGAGGCAGTGACTATCATTGAGACTCCGCCGATGGTTGTAGTTGGACTTGTTGCTTATGTGAAGACACCACGTGGTCTTCGTTCAATCAATACTGTATGGGCTCAGCATTTAAGTGAGGAAGTCAGGAGGAGATTCTACAAGAACTGGTACAAGAGCAAGAAAACTGCTTTCACAAAGTACTCTAAGAAGTATGACAGTGAGGAAGGAAAGAAAGAGATTCAGGCACAACTAGAAAAGATGAAAAAATATGCATCTGTTATTCGTGTCCTGGCTCATACTCAGGTGCATCTGAAAGATAATGGTTCTTTTAACAATTAATCAAGTAGTCCCTTACAATTTTTAACAGTTTGCTGTAGATAATTGGAAAATTTTCATCCATTATCATTTACTTTGTATAGGTGCTTAGAAATGATGCTGACAGAAGTTTGTTGTACAAAATGCAAACTTGAGATCACACACTATTTTGTAAATTGGCTGACTATCCCATACTGGTCTTGGTTAAGCCAAAAGAGTTGATGACCTTTCAGAACTAATGAAAACTTGCAAAACCAGCACAACATAAGTCAATTAGTTGACCCCTTTCTTTTGGAGCTTTTAAAATTAACAATTGCAATTTATAAATGCTCATCTCTCAGTATGACCACCTTGAAGTGCTATATTTTGCCAAAAAAATTAATATTACCAAGTTTTATGTTTCCAAGGTCAGTAACAGTACTATGTTATTCCTTCACCAGAATCAACTTATGCTTCTGTCTGTTATACTACAGATTAGGAAGATGAAGGGTTTGAAACAGAAGAAAGCTCACCTGATGGAGATCCAGGTTAATGGAGGAACTGTAGCACAGAAGGTGGATTTTGCTTACAACTTTTTTGAAAAGCAAATCCCACTTGATGCTGTCTTCCAGAAGGATGAGATGATTGACATTATTGGTGTGACGAAAGGTAAAGGTTACGAAGGTGTGGTCACTCGTTGGGGTGTCACTCGCCTTCCTCGCAAAACACACAGGGGACTGCGTAAGGTTGCTTGTATTGGTGCCTGGCATCCTGCGAGAGTATCTTATACTGTTGCACGGGCTGGACAGAATGGCTACCATCATCGTACTGAAATGAACAAGAAGATTTACAAGATTGGTAAATCTGGAGATGAGACACATACTGCCATGACTGAGTTTGACAGGTATTTTCTCAATTCCATTTATTATTTCTTTCAAAATTATTTTTTTTGCCTTTTTTGCTTAACGTTGAATTAGACCCATCATTTGAAGTTAGCTTAACAACCATGGATTTCTTAGTTGTTTTCTGATCAAACACGAGGCAATTGGAGCAAGACTAACTATAAAACCCCTACTGTGAACATTCTCACCAAATCCAACTTTCGTTTATTGGACAGAACTGAGAAGGACATTACACCAATGGGTGGTTTTCCTCACTACGGTATTATAAAAGATGACTATATTATGATCAAGGGTTGCTGTGTTGGGCCAAAGAAGAGAGTGGTTACTCTTCGCCAATCCCTTTTGAAGCAGACTTCTCGTGTGGCCCTTGAGGATATCAAGCTGAAGTTCATTGATACATCGTCAAAGTTTGGCCATGGGCGTTTCCAGACAACTCAAGAGAAGCAGAAATTCTATGGCAAACTCAAGGCTTAATTTATCATTCAGGCTACTAAAGCTCTGTAATTGGAGACATGGTCCTTTGATAGTGATTGGTCATTCCTGCTTCTAGCATGATCTTTTGTTTTTCATTCGTATCATGTAAGGATCACAGGTCTTTACTCTTGGGATTTGGTATCATGCTGACAATTTTATTCACTTCCATATAAAGTTTTCCATGAACTTTTTCATTGCCGCTTGCAAATTGCATACTCAGCTTTTGATTTTGTGACCTAAATGGTGTATCTATGGATGCATATTCAATTCTTAGTTTCAAAGGTTGTGAATTTTCAGTGATCGGGCCATGCTGAACCAAAATCATTCATTGTTCCATCAAAATCAAATGGCATTATTTGTTTTTGTCTCGGATCATTTGTTTTCTGCATGTGTTTGTAGCTTGTAGATGATGCTTGGATCCTCCTTTGGCCAGATCTCATTTCCTTTGCCTTCATTGCCGTTCAAAGGTATGTAAAAAAAAAAAAAAAACAAGTCAATTGTTGCACGTATTGCCCCTGTTGTTCACGATGCTGGTAGATCCTGTTTTCTTTGCTTGCACTGGCGTTTGATGGGATGCAAAAAAAAAAAAAAATAGCCGATTGTTCACAAGCATGGCAGATCCGTTTCCTTTGCCTCCACTGCTGTAGGGGGGTCGAATCAAAATCCAACTGTTTATTAACAGTTTGGATTATGATTTTTTTTATTGATAATTTAAAATTTAAATTTAAATTATTTAATTTTAATTTTTTTACTCTGTTAATAGATTATTCAATTTATTAATTTGATTTATTTATTTTAATTTAAATTATTTTGTATTTAAAATTTAAATTTTATAGGTGAAAGTTTAATTTATTGATTTATTTATTTTATATACATTTTAAATTAAATATTTATCATAAAAAATTATTATCGGATTATATTTGAATAATAAATTTAAAAAATATATATTATCATTCTTATAATTATAATATATTAAGTATTCAGATGGAATGCAAGAAAAAAAGTCACCTGACGTTCGCAATCCTCCTGTGGAGTTTCTTCGGACGGTCTGAGC
>JBAMHZ010000072.1:970325-988423 GCA_037177395.1 Alpinia galanga
TTCCGCCTTAGTAAAAGTGGGGCATTACAAGTATCCTGCTGAGCTTGGTCAGCTATGAAGTCTTATTATGAACGGAAGTACTTTGCCGAGCTAAGTTAGTGGGTTATATGCAGTGTTGTTATGAAAAGTGTCTTGCTGAGCTCGGTCAGTTATGAAGTGTTATTATAAAGCAGAGTACTCTGCCAAGCTTAGTAAGTAATTTAAATGAAGTATTGTTATGGAGCGAAGAATCGTGCTCGCTCGGCCGAGGTAGTTCGTAAGCCCTCCGCTCAGCTAAAGCCTTCTTATATGAAGTGTTGTTATGGAGTGAAGTGTCCTGCTAAGCTCAGTCAACTATAAAGTGTTGTTATGAAACGAAGTACTCCGTCGAGCTCAATCAGTGATTTATATGCAGTGTTATGAAACGAAATGCCCCGCTGAGCTTAGTCAGCTATAAAGTGCTGTTATGAAACAAAGTACTCTGCCGAGCTCAGTCAGTGATTTATATGAAATATTGTTATGGAGAGAAGTGCCCTGTTGAGCTTGGTTAGCTATAAAGTGTCATCATAAAACGGAGTACTCTGCTGAGTTTAGTCAGTGATTTTTATGAAGTATTGTGATAGAGCGAAGTAGTCTGCTCGTTCGTTCGAGGTAGTTCGTAATTCCTTCACCCAGCTATAGCCTTCTTATACGAAGTGTTGTTATGGAGCAAAGTGCCCTGTTGAGCTCGGTCAACTATAAAGTGTTGTTATGAAGCGAACTACTCTATCGAACTTAGTCAGTGGTTTATATGCAGTGTTGTTATGGAGCGAAGTAACCAGCCCAGTCAGTGATTTATATAAACTGTTGTTATGGAGCGAAGTATCCTGCTCACCTGGTCAAGGTAGTTCATAACTCCTCCCAGTTAGAGTCTTCTTATATGAAGTGTTGTTATGCAGCGAAGTGTCCTACTGAGCTCGGTCAGCTATAAAGTGTTGTTATAAAGCGAAGTACTCTGTTGAGCTTAGTCAGTGGTTTATATGCAATGTTTTTATGGAGCGAAGTGCCCTACTGAGTTCAATCAATTATGAAGTGTTGTTATGAAGCGAAGTGCTTTGTCAAGTTCAGTCAGTGGTTTATATGAAGTGTTGTTATAAAGAGAAGTACCCTGCTGAGCTCGGTCAGCTATAAAGTGTTATTATGAAGCAAAGTACTCTGCCGAGCTTAGGCAGTAATTTATATGAAGTGTTATTATGGAGCGAAGCCAAGACAATTCGTAAGCCCTCCGTCCAACTAGAGTCTTCTTATATGAAGTGTTGATTATGGAGCAAAGTACTCTGCTAAGCTTGGTCAGCTATAATGTGTTGTTATTAAGTGAATTACTCTACCGAGCTCAGTCAGTGATTTATATACAGTATTGTTATAGAGAGAAGTGCCCTACTGAGCTCGGTCAGCTATAAAGTGTTATTATGAACCGAAGTGTTAGAGTAATCTTGCCTCAAGATGGTCCGGTGTGATCATGAGTTTTGATATTTCGGTAAAGGGTTTAAGTTAAGTTTTTCCTTATATTTAATGTGTGTATATGAGTTGTGCAGGACTACAGGATATACAATTTGATGGCTTGGGGTCTAGTGAAAAATGGTGCATCCGAGAGACCATGGACAAGGCAACATGACTGAACCGAAGGAAGCGTACTTCGAGACATACGTGAAGGATGACATTGGGAGACGAGCTGGAGGCTTGAATGCATCCGAGGGACGAGAGTCAGGGCATACATAAAGGATGACATTAGGAGACGAGTTTGAGCCTCGAATACATCCGAGGGACAAGAGTCAAAGGAAGAAGGCTAGAGGTCAAATGAGTCGAGTGCAAAAGATTGTACTCAGAAAGGGAAAGGATGTAACAGTCGACTGGTGTGGATACCAGTCGACTAGTCGAGTCAACGACAGTTGAGTCGGATGCTTAATCCGACCATCAGTCAACTGGTGTTTGATACCAGTCAACTGGTGAATTGTGGTCAGAGCACAGAAGCTCTGGTAGTCTATTGTTCAGTCGACTGGATATGCGGTAGTCGACTGGTGATGGACACCAGTTGACTACTCCACTTATTCGATGTATAATAGAGACGTTGGAGTGTCATTGACATTGCAACGGTCGACTACTAGTCGACTGGTAGGCGGAAACCCAGGTTAGGGATTTCCAACAGTTGCCTATTTAACCGAGGTCATGGAGCTCGGTTAAAGTTGACGAAATAGAGGTAGTAAACCTCTATTAGTAGTCTAAGAGAAGTTGTAATTGCTTACGAAGATCACAAAGGTTTTATGCGAGTTTTCTCCGCCGAGAAGAAGCTTGACTTAGCCGAAGTTACCAGGGATTGATTTACCGAAGGATTGCAGGCGTCGTCCACCTTACGGGCAGCCATGGAGTAGGAGTCTTACCTCCGAACCACGTTACATCGACGTATCACATTGGTTTATTTTTCATTCTATCTTTAAATTGTATTATTGTTTCCACTAATCATTCTTATAGAAAAACAAAGAAGCGGTATCGTTGTCTATTCAACCCCCTTCTAGCCGGCGCATCGATCCTCAACGCGAAGTACTCCGCCGAGCTAAGTTAGTGAACCATATGTAGTGCTGTTATAGAGAGAAGTATCCTATTGAGCTCGGTTAGCTATGAAGTGTTATTATAAAGTGGAGTACTCTGCCGACCTCAGTTAGTGATTTATATAAAGTATTGTTATAGAGTGAAGTATCATGCTCACTTGGCCAAGGTAGTTCGTAAGCTCTCTGCCCGACTAGAGTCTTCTTATATAAAGTGTTGATTATGGAGCAAAGTATCCTGCTAAGCTCGGTCAGATATAAAATGTTATTATGAAGCGAATTACTCTGCCGAGCTCAGTCAGTGGTTTATATGCAGTGTTGTTATGCAGAGAAGTGCCTTGCTGAGCTCGGTCAGCTATGAAGTATTGTTCGCCCAATCGAAGTAATTCGTAAGTCCTCCGCCCGACTAGAGCCTTTTCATATGAAGTGTTAATTATGGAGCGAAGTGCCTTGCTAAACTCGGTCAGCTATGAATCGAAGTACTCTGCCG
This sequence comes from Alpinia galanga, assembly GCA_037177395.1. NCBI lineage: Eukaryota > Viridiplantae > Streptophyta > Magnoliopsida > Zingiberales > Zingiberaceae > Alpinia > Alpinia galanga. Next base: position 973,377 of record JBAMHZ010000072.1, read on the forward strand.
AGCTCAGTCAGTGGTTTATATGTAATATTGTTATGAAGAAAAATGCCTAGCCGAGCTCGGTCAATTGTGAAGTGTTGCTATAAAGCGAAACACTCTACTGAGCTCAGTCAATGATATATATGAAGTATTGTTATAGAGAGAAATGTCCTGTTGATCTCGGTCAACTATAAAATATTATTATGAAGTGAAGTACTCTGCCGAACTCAGTCTGTGATTTACATAAAGTGTTATTATGAAGCGAAATACTCTATTAAGCTTAGTCAGTAGTTTCTATAAAGTGTTGTTATGGAACGAAGCATTCTGCTCGCTCGGCCGATGCAGGTTGAAAGCCCTTCGCCTGGGTCGTGTCTTTAATCAAGAGCGTCGCCATGAAGGGAAATATCTCGTTCGACCAATCAAGGCAATTCGGTAGCCCTCGTCTTAAGGAGTAGGGAGCGATGTAAATGGAAGGTACGTAGTTGTTACTGACCGTATACATTGTGATGAATATAACTAAGGGGCGAAGAATGGAAAAAAAGGGTAAAGAAGTATGAACACAGAACCCTAAAAAGATAAAGCAGGTAGACAACGCATTAAGGACGAAGAGATATGAGAGATGTGCAACCCTAGGAAGAGAAGGTCGTAAGGCCATAAAAGAGTAGTGCAGTAAAACATCAGACATTTACATTCATTCATCTAACTACCGGGGGGGGGCATATGATATGCGCATAACTCAGTCTGGAGGATCCATGGAAATGATGAGTGACACCAGCAGGCTCAAGTGATTTGGGCCATGTAGTGAATGAAAAAGAGCAGAAAGGTTAAGTCACTCGAGTCGGAAGTGGAGCAACTTGGGAAGAACAGAAAGATGAAGTCGCTTGAGTCAGGAGTGGAGAAACTTAGGAAGAGCGGGCCGACTTAAGCCACTCGAGTCTGGAGCAAAGCGACTCAGGAAGAACATGAAGGCGAAGTCGCTTGAGTCAGGAATGGAGCAACTCAGGAAGAGTGAGCCAACCTAAGCCACTCGAATCAGTAGCAAAGCGAATTGAGAAGTGCAGGAAGGCTAAGTCACTCGAGTCAGGAGCGGAGCGACTTAGGAGGTGCAGGAAAGCCAAGTCACTCAAGTCAGTAGCGAAGCGACTCGGAAAGTATAGGAAGGTCAAGTCACTCGAGTTAAGAGCGGAGCGACTCAAGATGAAGGGGCCTGGGAAGCCTAATGCTTAGGACTATAGAGTAAGCCTCTCTACACATCTAGTCCCCTAACGATCTCTTCAAATAACAACTCCTATCTACTTGGTGTGCCATATGGAGATTCCTTACAAAAATTGTTCCCTAATCGCCTATCAAAAGGCATCAAGGGCGCATGCTAAAGAGGGAAGAAACCTTGGAATGCTATAAGAAGACATGTTGAGGTAAAGTGAAGGGCGAGCAATTCTTACTACTAAATTCTCTTCTTCTTCAAATATACTCTTTATTTTATTCTTCCACCTGTTTGACTTAAGTATTGGAAGACTGTTAGCCGGAACACCGGCAGCCATTTGACGCGTGTTACCTTTGATGGGTTATTGATAAGGATACTATTGCATTAGTGAGAACTCGCCTTATCCCGAAAAAATTGACAGGAAAGACCATGCGAAGACAACCATCATTTAGCATGAAATACTATTTTTTTTATGACCAATCGAATTAAGAAATTAGAACAACAACAGTTAAGCCCAATTAGCATTCCTTTATTTCTTTTTCTTGCTTACAGCAAAAAATCACTGCATATTATTCTTTTGTGCCATAATCCTATGGAACAGTGCTCTCCCAATGGCTTGGAACTGGAAACCTTGCTTAAGCACCCAATTTATAGCATTTCGCAAGCATTGCTTAGCAAATGATATTTTGGCTTGACACATCAGCCTTTCTTGGACTCTCAATTGACTATATTTGTCTTGAAAAACATGCTAAGGAAGGTAAAAAGAAGGTGAGAAGAGGAAGAAACTTCATTTCTAGTACCACATTGATATGTGAGGCTTCTTAAGCATGCTTATATCTTATGAGATCACCTACCTAAGTGTTAATGTCTTGGCATTCTGAACTAGGCATCTCATAAGTTGGAAGAATTTTTTTAAATCTCACTTTCTATTTACCGCAGAGCTAAAACAAGGAATCTTTCATAAATAACTTTTCTGCTAAATTTATCATTGGTTCATGTATACTAAAAAGAAAAAGCTCATATCTTCCATTTGACAAATAGTTCTGACAACCTCCCTTATCTTACACAATCTTCCTTTTTTGACACAATCTAATGGCCAATTACATCTTCAATTGTTCTTGACGGTAGATGAGCATTAGGTTCATTACTTATCGTAGCATCTGTGTCCATAAATTCGGATGGTAGAATTCTAAGATCTTACAATTTAATTAAGGTATTTTATATCCCACATTGATTATTTATCATATGCATTCACTTTCAATATCATAGTATTACATTTTTGACCTTGTCAGTTAAATATGATAAAATATAAACAAATATATGTTTCATGTTCATATAGCAAATGATTTCTACAAAATAAATGAATAGTAAATAACTTCTATAAAATAAATGAATGACAATTATATGAGGGTTGGTAATGATAAATTATCTAGTTATGGTTGTTGAGATTGAGATACAACATAAAGATCGTTTAGGTCCACTTGCAACATAAAATGGTAAAATCCTAAGGTTTGAATCACAAACTTGACTACCACACAGCTAAAGATGTACATAGCTTTTATCATTATCGCAAAGGTCAAGCAGACATAGCCAAAACTACAATGCTACTGTTGGGGTCAGCATTAGATGCTGCCCCCTTCATCCAACAAACAACTAAAGGACAACGGGGCCAAATTTGGGTTAGTTAGCACAGTGACCTTGGGAAATCATTTTTTTAGAATTTTATGGCTTATTTTCATGCAATCAGTGGTGGGTTCTACAGCTTAGGGTATGCCTTAGATTTGCATTTGAAAACTGTGAGATACCCTAATATTATTTGTAGGGAAGAGTGTTGGTTTGTAGAGAGCATGAGGTAACAAAAGTAACCTTTAAAGAGTCCGCCGAAGTTTCCGCAGAGGATGGAGATGAGCGATCGTGGGTCGGGCGATTTAACCTTCTCCGCAAAGTTGCCGAAATCCACCGCTGTCCGAACGCCCCATTTGATTAGGTTAACGTCTGCCACCTTACCCTCGACCCGAAGCCGGACCTCCGTCTCTGATCCGAGCAAGCAATCTATGACGCGCTGGACGCATCATCTGGAACACCAGATCGGCCTTCATTTCTAAGCATTCGACCAGTTCTGCTACTGGGACTCGCCATTAAGCTTGTAGACTTGAAAATTTTCTGTCCACTCTCGATTGAGCAGTAGAATCGGCCGGCGCTCATTCGGAGGCCCGAGGAAAGAAGAAGACGGAGATTGCCGAACGAGGTGGCTGTCAGAATTCATTCGCTCAGAAGCGCCAGGCAAAGACTTTAAACCCAAAAAATAAAAATAAAAATAAAAATAAAACAGATTTTAACCGTGATTTGTGTGATTTTAGAAAATAAGCATAGTCATTTCTTTACTCTTCATTTCCAATTTCTAGATCTTTCCTTTCTTCATAGTTTGTTTACTTAATTCCCTCACAGTGAAGCTGTGGTGTTGGAGCAAAATGAAAAGCATTATGGAAGTAATTGCTAAAACACATGAAAACCCAACTCGAGGAACTGAGGCTCAGCCTAGCAGTTAGCTCGATCGATGTTGAGTAATGAATGGAAACGTTAAACCGGCATTACAGTTAAGTTCAAATAGGCTTCTGCTAGCATCTTCCCAAGCTTCACTTGGGCTTGGGTCGTCAGGTGGAGATGGTCTTCCTCGAGTGGCAATCCTCTGCCGTCGACACAAGAGACATTAGCGAGCTTGATGCCCTTCTGCGCCTGTCTTACCACTTCTGTGAACTGTCCTTCTCCTGACGCAAGAGCCACCTGGATCAAGGGCAGCTCCGGCGAGAAGAGATCAGCCCGCAGGTCCCGTATCAGCCTCTCCATGCGCCCCCCGTAGGCCTCCGAGTCCTCGCGCGCCACCGTGTCGCTCTCGCCCTGGTACCAGAGCACCGCCGCCAGCCTCCCTGCTGTCGCCGCCGCCCTCGCCCGCCGCACCAGGCTCCCGTACAGGGCCGTCCCACGCGCCCACTCCTGGATGCTGGTCCCGCCGACGGCGCAGGGCACCAGGCCGATCGCCGCCGCCGGCGGCTGGCGCGGGAAGAGGGAGGAGGTAAGTAACGCGTGGGCGAAGGGCATGCCGGGGCCGACGCCGCAGGTATTGTTGACGTCGATGTCGGCGTGGAGCGGCTCCCGCGCCACCTCCCAGAGGAGGCGCGCGTCGAGGCGCAGGATGGAGCGGCTCGGGCGGCACTGCGGCGGGACGACGCCGTCCCAACGGTAGCCGTAGACGCCGCCACGCCCGGCCATGTTGCTCTGTCCCGCGAGCACGAAGATGAGCGCCTCGGCCGCCTTCTGATCGCAGACCGACAGCGGACGGCGGGGATCAAATCGTCGCGCGGAGGCGAGCGCTACGAGGCAGAGCAGCGCGTAGGCGCGTGATACAATGGACGGCATCCTTACTGGCGTCGCCTCGATTGGAGTGGTGGACTGCACCATCAATTGTATTTATAATTTTAGATTTGGAAGAGTAATTATGATTATTATTGAATGTAAAAATTTTTTTCTAAAGAATAATCACATAGACTTGAAGAGCGTGGCCCCGCAAATTCCGCCCCTGATACCACGTTGCAGACGAAGACTCGAAACCACTGTAGGTAACACAGCAGATTTACATAAGAAAATAAGGATTAAATAAGTCTTTTTGGGCTTATCCTCGTGCCGTATTAGTCTTCAATTGGATACAAATATTATTCGTACTTTTTCCGTATTAATTGTGAAATTGATTGACGAGAATATTAAAGGCCAACTAATCATCTTTTTACGTAAGAAATCATTTCACTTTTTTTTTTTTCCAAGAGAGAGAGATGAAAGCTGCAGGCATGCAGGCTCCACTTCCATATGCAAACCAGTAGATTTTAATTTACTTCGTTTTACAATTATAAATTGAAAAAACTTATATATTATAAAATTTTGGTTATTTGTTTTGATTTTAACAATTTGTAAAAATTTAAAAAAGGCAAAAGTTAAGACTGTACTTGTTTTTTTTTGTTAAAAGGATATTTAAAAAAAATATTAAAATAGTATCTCATATTTTTTTTCATTTTAAAAATTATTTTTATTTTTTCATTATTATAGTATCGGCTAAGTGGCTACCATAACTTAAAATAAATCAGGTAGCTAAAATAAATTGGTTTAAATTTTTTTATTATAAATTTTAAAAATAAGTTTAATTAAGTTTGACAGATTGATAAAAAATCATTTTGATATAAAAATAATTATTGTATTAATTTTTTAAATAAATTAAAGTAATTTTAACTTAAAGACACAGACTCCTTCAATGAAAATGGATTGCCCTTTTAAAGTTTATTCGATTTAAATTAACATGGGATTAAAAATATATACTTGATAAATTGAATTCTTAATATCAAAACTATCATATACTATACATTATAATATATCCATATTTTATATTATATAGTATAATTATTTACATTTTTTTATTTACATATCCCATCAATAGCTCGACTTCTAATTGATACATAAAATTTTAAATTTGTACAATAAATATTGAAATAAAAAAATGTAATTTAAACAGAATAAATTTTAAACGTAATTGTGGCCATCCACGAAATAAATGCATCCTGTGTTCCTGGGCAGGGGCGTCCGCAGAACTTGCCTTCCATGCATGCCGGCATGTCGATGGCGTGGATTGTAATCTACCATTTCATCAGAAATTGCAGGGTTTATATGTCAAATATACATAATATTAACATTTTATAATTTATCATTAATACTCAGTATTTATGAATTTTACTGGCCTCTCATTCTTTTATATACTCATATATTTATTACATAAAATAATATTTAAACGCATTTAAATAATTGAACACGTTGATATTATATAGGTATTATAATACTCACTCATATTGATTTTAACACTAATTAAGAATTATAACATTCAATAATTTTACCAATATATACGAAAAAGGAAAAAAAGTCAACCGGTCAACTCGACGTGATTGACTGGTTCCACTTCAAAGAAGTTACTTTGACCGGATTCGTCAAACCATAGGTTGACTGATCAAATTACCAGACGGGCCTTATTATTATTTTTATAATTCAGATTTAAATTTTGTTCGATTAATTTTAAAAATAACATAATTTATATACATTTAAAAATAGACCTTTCTGAATAATAGTCTTTATTAAAATCCATTAGAATGTGATTAGTAAAGTAATGGACTACTTAAACTGTTTGGTATATGCGGATATTCACCTCTTGTTATCCCTAGACCCTAATCGCATATATTCGCATTAAAAAAAAACAAGGAGATCAGGAATGAGATCGAGCGGGGACGTGTGGATAGATCACGGTGCGGCCAGCCAATCGGAAGGCAAAGACGCCCAAATCTCCAAATTTCCTATCTCCTGCTTCCTTCCCTGCCACATCCATCGAGCGCCCACGCGATCGTCCAGGTCCCACTGCTTCCTTCTCTGCCGCTCGCTTATCCACCAGCGGGAGAAGGGTCGATCAATACAGTGGACACGGAGGCACCTACTGCGAGCAGAGGCTTCCCTTTGCCTTCTCAAACCCATATTCCATCAATCGTTTCACAAGGGACAATGGCAGCTGCAAGCGGCCTCGCCATAGCCTTTCCAGGAACCGCGGCCACAAAGGCGGAGCCTTTCCATGGAAACAGGACGCCCAATTCCATTGCTTCGCCTGTCGCTGCTGGAACCTCATTGCTTAGGTTTAAGGTCGGCCGGAAAGACGCTGTGCGCCGTAGTCTGCGTTGCGAGGCTCTGGTGGATCACGAAGAGAAGGCAGCGGCCAGTATCTCTGCCCTCGAGCAGTTGAAGCTATCTACCGACCGTAAGTTTTAGGGCAAAAAAGAGCAACTTTTCATTGGAAAATGATTTCCTGAGATCTCAATATCCAAGTCTTGATCTTGCAAAAATTACTCACCGCAGATTTTGTTCACAACAAAATACTTAATTTGTGTTTGTCTCCATCTATCTAGTTTTTTGAAAATAATACTGGTGACCGCCATTATTGGTGCAACCTCCTACCCTTGATTGAGAAATAAATATGATTAGCCCACCGATGACTAGTAATTACTGTGCAATTAATCAAGACAATGCATCTCATTAAACTATTTTTCGCAATCAAGCCATGATGTGAAATGCATCTCATTCATCTTTCGTCAATTCTTTCATTGTTTCAAGGAATCATAAAGCTTAAGCTGTCGTGAGAAGACATAAAGCATATATGTATTAGCCCACGTGATGGCCATCAATCTCTAGTTTTATCTGGCTTTGGTGTGAAACAAATACTAAAGCACAAAAGGAACAGAAGCAATGACAAATAATAACAGAAAAATACCGAGTAAATTAATTTGGAGGCTTTTGGACTATGCCCTCTGCCATTTATTATGTTAAACTAATTTGGGTGATTTGATGAAGATCATTTAGTTGGAAACTTATGCAGCTAGCTGTTAGTGAAGATTAGGATATATGTGATCTTACAAATAGCATCAGTATATGGGGCAGTAAATGTGCATTTATGATTTTTCTCCGACCAGATTAGTGTGAGATTGAGCAAGTTATTAGATAGAATTTCATAAGTAGACATACTTAGATGGACAATTGAATTCCATATAGTTGTCCACACAGGCCCTCAGCCATTACTTATCCAGCTTTGTATTGGCAGTTTGAAGTTTATCTTTTCCAGGAAGCAATGATAACTAGCTGGATATTGACCAAGTTTCATCACTATAATTATCCAAACTAGTTGTGATGGCTGTGATGATTATACATCATTTTGCCCTGCTCGGTGTCTATTAGAACATATAGGTAAAGAAGCTGAAAATAAATAAATGTTTATGCATGTGATCAGTAATTAAGATTTTAGTTTCATGTTTGCTTGTCCTTCTAAAACCAGTCTATCATTATCTGCATGAACTGGTAAATGTTGCTGGATTACTATGCTTTGGTGTGGCTCTTCCCAGGTTATATGAAGGAAAGAAGCAGCATAGCTGTTATTGGTCTAAGTGTTCATACTGCTCCAGTGGAGATGCGAGAAAAGCTTGCCATTCCAGAGGCACAATGGCCTCATGCTGTTGGTGAGCTCTGCAAGTTGAATCATATAGAAGAAGCTGCAGTTCTCAGCACCTGTAACAGAATGGAAATCTATGTGGTTGCTCTTTCTTGGCACCGTGGAATAAGAGAAGTAACAGAATGGATGTCCAAGGTATATTTTATTGCCTTGTAATTTGAATATAAGAGTTCGCTATAGAATGAATTCAGGTTTAATTTGCGTAACGTGAAAAGCAACTTCGCCCTTCTTATATGTCTCCAAATTTTGTTTGCAGACAAGTGGAATTCCAGTTTCAGAGCTAAGAGAACATATTTTTATGCTTCGTGATAGCGATGCCACTAGGCATTTGTTTGAGGTTTCGGCAGGACTTGACTCTCTAGTGTTAGGAGAAGGACAAATTCTTGCGCAAGTTAAACAGGTTGTGAGAGTAGGTCAAGTCAGCGGAGGACTGGGGAAAAACATTGACAGAATGTTTAAGGATGCCATAACAGCCGGAAAGAGGGTACGCAGCGAGACAAACATAGCTTCTGGAGCAGTATCAGTTAGCTCAGCAGCCGTCGAATTGGCCCTCATGAAGCTCCCCAAACCCCATAGTGAATCAGCCCAAATGCTGGTAGTAGGGGCTGGCAAGATGGGGAAGCTTGTCATCAAACATTTGGCTGCTAAAGGGTGCAAAAAGGCAGTGGTTGTGAACCGGTCAGCCGAACGAGTGGAAGCCATTCGCGAGGAGCTCAAAGATATTGAAATCATTTACAGACCTTTCACAGAAATGCACTCATCCGCTGCTGAAGCTGATGTGGTGTTTACAAGCACAGCATCAGACCAGCCATTATTCCTGAAAGAAGATGTAGAAGTCCTTCCTCCTGTGAGTGAGGATGTGGGTGGCATAAGGCTCTTTGTTGACATTTCCGTCCCTAGGAATGTCGGTTCTTGTGTTTCAGACGTTAAGAATGCAAGAGTCTACAATGTTGATGACCTTAAGGAGGTTGTGGAAGCTAACAAGGACGACCGGTTGAGGAAGGCAATGGAAGCCCAGGCAATAATCACCCAGGAGCTCAAAAGGTTCGAAGCATGGAGAGATTCTCTGGAGACTGTCCCCACTATCAAGAAGCTAAGATCTTACGCGGATAGAATTAGGTCCTTGGAGCTCGATAAATGCCTACAGAAGGTTGGTGAAGATGCACTGACAAAAAAAATGAGAAGGGCCATTGATGATCTTAGCACAGGTATAGTTAACAAACTTCTTCACGGGCCATTACAACACCTGAGATGCGATGGCAGCGATAGCAGGACTCTCGACGAGACCCTCGAAAACATGCAGGCTCTCAACAGGATGTTCAGTCTGGACACGGAGAAAGCAATCTTGGAGCAGAAGATCAAAGCCAAGGTAGAGAAAATCCAGGCATGAGTACTTACCCAACGATGTACAGGAAAAGCTCGATACATTTCAGCAGTCGAGATTTGTGAAACTCGATAGACAAACCAACCTTTTGGTCACTTTTTCTCTGCGTTTGGATTCTCTGTTCCTTTGCTTCACTGATTCTACGATAAAAGAACCTTCTCAGAAATTTGAGCGAGATATGATGATACTTGTGTTTTAGTTTGCATAGAGTTGGCTGATAGTATTGTATTAATATTTAATATTGCATGTATCCTATTGCTGCAACCACTGTTGTGATATTACTGATTTCTTCTTGTCCAATAAACACTGTTTTCATATTTTTTTTAGTTTTAGAAAAAAAATACCTTTTAATTTCATAATTCATTTAAAATATTTTGAAACAATTTTGCTGTTTTTATTTATTTTTATTTTTTGCAAATTGGGACCTGAAACATTTCTATTTCCGCCGGGTGGAACTCCCAACTACCCATGGGCCGTTAGGATTAGGTTATCGCCGAAGACTTCCAAGAAAAATAAATCAAAATCTCCTTTAAATAGAAACTCGGTCAAAGTGAAGAGCCGTCGGTAGCCCGGTGTTTGCGTTCTTCTTATTGCGTCCCGATCCAATCCAATCTCTCTCTCAGAGTCTTTCGTTTAAACCCTATGCTCCTCTTCGCTTTGATTCCTGCTCTCCCACTCCGCCGGCGGCAAAGGCGTCAAGGGGGCGCACTTCTTCCATGACCGGCGGCGTGTGTCCGGGGCTTCAGCCCCAATTCTTGTCTTGCAACTCTCTTGCCCTTGTTCTTCCTCCAGCTTCCGGCTCGGCTCTCTCCAGCAGAGTCGGCCACTGCCATCTCTCTCGCCCCTCTTCTCTTCCTCTCGGTGGTAGCCACCGGCAATTGTCTTTCTTCAGTCCTAATACTTGTCATCTGCGCCGACCATCTCAGCTTCGCTCCTCAAATCCTTCGGCTTCACCGCTCGTTGACGGCAGCAATAGCAATGGCAACAATGGGAGCAATAACAACAACAATGGGAACAATCATGGGTGGTGGTGGTCGGATGACCGAAACTTTTCTTTTGGCCCAGACGACTGGTGGGCTCAGTTGCAACTCTTCTTTCTTGGGAGCGCACCCAACGACTTCGATTCTTTTTCCTACTCCGTTAGGGTTATTGCCGTTTTGCTTCTGTCCTTGCTCCCACTTGCCCTCTTCCCATCCCTTGCATTGGGCATAGCTGCCACTGCCGGAGGTGCTATTTCTTTTATGTGGGAAGTGACCGGTGGCCGGCGTACGAAGCTCGTGTTTGAACCATACGGTGAATCTTTAGTGGGCGAGCGAGAGGCGATGCACCGCTATGGAGACGGCAAGCACTCTTTCCACGTGGATCTTGAGTCCTCTTGGCATATGTTTAGAGATCTCATCCTTAGGCTTTTAGTGCCTGAAGGTTATCCCCACAGCGTCAGCAGCGATTACCTTGAATACTCTCTCTGGAGAGGGGTCCAGGGTGTTGCTAGCCAGATCAGCGGGGTCCTTTCAACCCAGGTTTCTACTTAGCTCTCGTTGGGTTATTTCTTCACAATCCAACAACATGAAATGTTTTATTTTATAATGTATAGCAATTGAACAGATGGTATGAACTTGTTCACAGACAATGCATAGGTTTATAGTTAGACAAGTTGAATCTATTAGAGGGAGCTCAAAGAAAATTCTAGTTAACATAATCAAAAGTGAGTTGAGGAATCTAGATATTTTTAGTTATGGTCTTGCATAGAGTTCAATAGAAAAATGTGTTTTATTTAGCTGATTTAAAATAGTTGAAGCTGACATAGATTGATGATGATCATTCTAGGAACTATTGCTTCTTGATTTGGTGCTTATGGACTTTCTAAAGAATGGCCCAAAGGTCAGACAATTGGACAAGTTGAATGAAACAATCAAATTATGAGGGCTAGACAGAGGTCAAAGAAAGTTGAAGTTGGTAATAGAAGAAGTTCATATTACAATAGCCTTAGAATACATTGACAAGATAAAATTCATTTTGCTAACTCCAAATAGTTAGGAATCATGGTTTCTCTTAACCATAATTTTGTCTTCCTTTTGCTTGTAAATTCAAACTGGTAAAGACTAGAAATGGATTAGCTTGGTAGATTATCTTCTATTTTACGATCATTGTTCAAAGACAAGACCTAAATTTCCTCAATTTAGCAATTATAACAGATGAAATTGTTGCTATTAATTTGTATCTTCCATTATCTCCCAGAATAAACTTGGTTAGATTAACCATAGTCCTTTACCCTGCAAAATCCAGCCTAGAGACTATGCATATTTAGTTTACACAGTGATTTCCATATTTCATTTTGCATAAGTTTTTCCATATTTGTCTCAAAGCACAATTCAGTATAAAAACATCATAGTCGATGACTTATATATTTCCTTTTTTTTTTTACTTAGATGCAATTTTGTTTTCTATTTGAGTACTTTTTTTGATTTGGTGATCTCACATATACAATTTGTTTAAAATGCAATACTGTAGATTAATACTTACATCTTTGTCCTTTAAGGCTTTACTTTATGCAATTGGATTGGGAAAAGGTGCAATTCCGACTGCAGCTGCTGTAAATTGGGTGCTCAAGGATGGAATAGGCTATCTTAGCAAAATATTATTGTCAAAATTTGGTCGCCACTTTGATGTTGATCCAAAGGGATGGAGGCTGTTTGCTGATCTTTTGGAAAATCTGGCATATGGGTTGGAAATCATTACTCCTGCATTTCCTCAATTTTTCGTTTTGATAGGTGCTACAGCTGGGGCTAGCCGTTCTGCAGCTTCTCTGATTCAGGTACTTCTGCACATCCAATTTTGTTTTTTTTCCTAATATTCTAAACTGTGTATCTGTTGACTATTACGTTGGCTATTCATCTTGCTGTGCTATTCTACAATTAAATGTTGTATTCTAGATCCACTCTTGCATATTACTCAAGATGAACCAAGGAAAATAAAAAATTCATAATTATATTTCTGATCAGGTAGAATTGATGCTATCAAGTTGAATTACTAAAAATACTATGTTTGATCATGCATCTACGGCAAAAAACTAGAGAAGAGGGGGGAGGGAGGGATTAATTTTGGTTGCAACCACAAAATAATCTGTGAGGTTGTATATGTATAGCGTATGCCAAAATGAAGGGACATAATGTTTGTTGTTCTAACCATGGTCGTCAAAATGAAGGGATCTTTTTTTTTTGTTCATCACTGCATTGTGTGCAAGAATGCTTATGGGTTTGATTGAAAGCTCCAGAACCTAATGCTTGGTTTGTAGAGATCATCTCTTTTTAATTTTTTTCCCCTTCTCTAATCAGGTATCTACTCCTCAGATGTCTCCAATCAACCGCCATTAATTGTTTAAAATTTATTTGTGTAATAATGATCCCTTTTTATACTCTTGAAATGCAATTTATTGAATTCAATTTCCGACATAGCATCATTGTGCTGGAGATTTCCATTTAAATAGATAATGTTAGTCTGGGTTTACATTACGTTTTTGTAATTTATCTTCTCACTGAAGCAATGGTTGCGATTGGCAGGCTGCTACCAGAAGCTGTTTCTATGCTGGTTTTGCTGTGCAAAGAAATTTTGCAGAGGTATGATGCATCTCTATGTTACTCATCAGTCCATCCTTATACAGGTCATCCTTGTTGGTACTTATAAGTCTATTGAAATGGACATCAATTTTTTCTTCACAAGAATCGTGTCTTTATTCCTTTTCACCTAGTTTAATAAGCAAATTTTGGATAGCAGCTTTTGCATTCAACTTAAAGTAGCTGTCACTTGATTTAAAGATTTAGTTTAAGCATGGGGGTTCACATTTTTGTAGGCCGGGATTGTATTATCAGTTTGACCATTTTATTATATCGTATTTTTTTCATAGAATTTCGTAACTTAATATAATATTATTAGTTTTTAAAAGTAGCAATGTTGTCTGTGCAACAACTTATCAATCTTGACAACCTTTGTCTTGTTCATTTGCTTCTCTTTATTCACCTTTTCTTATATGCTTCATGTCTTTAATAATTTTTCTTCTGAATTCTTCAAATATTTGTTCTCTAATCAAGAAGCTGTTAATGCAAATCTTTAGCATTTGTTTTCACACTCTTTCATTATGAACACCATTACATAAAACAAATAGTGCTTTGAACATATTAGTTTGAAAATAGGTTCCTTTAGAAATCTCTAAAGTTCACATAAATTCTTAAACATAGTTTAATCTTTCTCACATGCTTCTAACTGAATAATTCTTCCAATAAAGTTAAGCCAGAATTAACAATAATTATATTATAAAAATTAAAACTATGGTTGATCTTGTAATTTTTTTAAACGTGTATTAACTAAAATAATTTCTTTTTATATAGCTCAATATTAGTCATTTGGCTAATCAGTTGACTTAAATGTAGTAATGATTTTTTAATAATATCCTTATATAATTTCAGAGGCCTTATGTAGTTTTATTTTCATGAATAATTATATTGTTTAGTACAAGTACATAATTGATAATTTTTAGTTGATTTTTTTTATGAGCATAGGAAAATTTTGCTAATTCTTCAAATGTAGAGGCGTTGCTTTGCTTGGGCAAGCACCTCTGATCAAGATGCAGGCATCTTAAATCACCTACTGTCTTTAACAACATTGACTAATGGTTTGTAACACCAAGAAGTTATGCTTGGATTCAGCTGAGCATAGATCTAGTGGTAAAAATCACACTCTTTTTCTGAAGATCTAGACTTGTATATCAACACTTAATAGTAGAGATTAATGAACCACAGCTTTTCTTATATGGAGAGGGTAAGAATTTGATGACTAGATGGAATTACTTTGAAAAATTCCTAAAGGATATTAACAATTCAATATTTAAAGCTTTAGACTTTATGCATGGGCTCTACATTCTACTTTCTCATAAATTCTAGTGAAAGATCTGTCACGCCCCGAGAGACCGCTGAACCGAAAAATTTCGACAGCATCTCCCCAGTAACATGACAATTCTTGACATACATACATAGGCCCACACGGCCGCTCACAAGTCAAACACAAACATATAAATAATAAAAACAAAACTGACATACCAACTGAGCACAAAATATCAAAACCACTAACTGCATATCGGTATGACTCACAACCAAACCAAATAATACAATCTCGACATGCAAAATAAAAGAACTCCATAACCACAAATTTAAGCAACAAAACTCGCAAACCAAAATAATCAAAACACTACTAAATGTAAACCAACAGTAAACTCCTCCTGCTGTGAGATGGGGTAGATTGGCAGATCTCCAAGCATCAGCTGTAGCGCCTCTATCTGTTACCTGGGGAGGAAACAAACAACACCCCAGGGTCTGGGTGGTGAGTATAAAATACTCAGTGGGTACTAAACA
>JBAMHZ010000072.1:992235-1017365 GCA_037177395.1 Alpinia galanga
TACCCTTTTTCCTATTCTTGTAAGTTCGATCCCTCTTCCGGGAGTTTACCGGAGAGGGTATTTTAGTGATTGCTCACTGATACAACCCTAGGGGTTGTGAGCCTTGGACTAGCAGCCGCGGAGCTGTGAACCAAGTAAAGATCGACCGTGTCATTTTATTTCTTGCATATTTTTATTTCTGCTACTAACTCTAAAAAGTTTTAATTGAATTTTATAAATAGAAAAATTTTAAAAACATGTGATTCACCTCCCCTTTTACGTGGATTCGATCCTACACTCAAAAGTTCGTATCTGGTTAGTTGATTGTCTACATATTTATCTGAAAAAGCTTGATAACTTTTACATACTAAATCACTACAGCTATTCATTATTTTGGGTGATGTTTAAAAACCATTAATTGTTCGATACAAATCAATACGAATAAATAAATAGCAAAAAATATATATTAAAAAATGGGTCTGAAATATATTAGTCAGGTGGACCGGGAAATCAAACTGGAAGAGCACAACGCAACCTAAGAAGAAGAAGAAAATCTGAATTCTGAATTCTGAATTCATTTTGTCAACGCTAATCTTGAAAACCTAAGGATTCTTCTATTCCACTATATATTCAGTTATATAATTTTTGTTATACCCTGAAGAAAGAACATTGTGCCATTCAGCAGTAGGGCAACCGCACAGTGGAATACACCTGACTTCGGTGTCTAATTTCTGGATGCTAACAGATTTCGAGTGATGGCTTATCTTCCTGGGAAGTTTAATTAGGGAACTCTCGAGACATAACTGGACAACAAGGAGGACCACAGAGAAGAGGGAACGCGCGAGAAAAAGGACTGAAGTTGGCCTGGTACAGTTGCAACGATGGCGTCGTCGGCAACCTCAGCTAAGTGCGTGAGGTTGGTGATACAGAAGTGTGCTGCTGGTAACGTCCAATTGCCTGCCTCTGTCTGAAACTATTGTGCATAAAGGGAATTTGTTCACCCTCTTTTGTCAATTGGTTTCACAATCAACATAAAAAAAAGATAAATCATAAAAAATACTTTATGTCCAACTAAAAATTAACACAGCCTCTGCCTAAACTAGACGGCTACATATGCAAGTGTAATTGGGACATTAATTAATTAACGTTATAACTGGTAGCAGACACAGAGTAGTAATTTAATTTGAGTCATAATTATATATGACCTTTTTAAAGACTCAAATAATAATAGGAGTCTCTATTTCGATAGGTTTCATTGCTTAGTAGTTACTGTAACTTTTTGAACCGTATTAATTTTCAATCTATTTGGTCAATTAATATTCCGTTATTTTTTATTTATTAACTTCGGCGCAGAAGCGAAAGGGTAAAATAGTCATTTAATCGTTACCGATGTCAAAGTGAGCCAGCTCGTAAACTTCCAAATCTCGATGCGTTTCCCTTCACCGTCACGGACTCCCGGTGGTGCTTCTTCTCCTCGCCCTGTGCTGGTCCCATTTCCCTCTCCGACCTCTCCGGCGGCAGTGCCGATGCCTCTCTGCGACTATACTGTTCCTGAGGTCCACGTCCCTTGCTCGTCTTCCTTCTGTATTTGCATCGGGTAGGAGCCGCGGATCTTACGTCGCATTGTCGGATCCCGGAGGCCCCGCGTGAGATCTCTGCAATGTCGACGAGGAATCGGACGCCGTTGTACAAGAAGTACCGGGACGCGCTTCGCAGCGTCCGGGTTCCAGCGGCTTCGTCTCTTCCCTCGCCTTCCTCGGCTGCTTCTTCAGGAGGACGTGCAGGTCCGGTGATCGAAATGGTTAGCACTTCGCTTCTTCATCCCGCCCGGTCTTATGCTCCCCTTAGCACCGAAGATCCCAGCAATTCCAGGTACGAGTGAGATCGCTATCCATCCCAATCTTCGTGGTCGGGAGATTCTGCTTCCTTATGATTTCTTAAACATTCTCCCTTTTGTATTGCGTATTTACCTTCTTTTTTTTTTCTTATGTGGACTGATTCCGTAATCTGAAACATTTACCATTATTTGATTTTTGTTGTCTTCATTTGTCATGTAACTGGACGGCGTCAGGTGGCATTCACTCAGTTCTAGTTAGGTATTTCTAACGTCCAGAACATAAAGCATTATTTCAGGATGAAGTAAAATGTGAATGATCATTTATACACTTTTTAGAATGATATTAGCGTGTGAAATTATCAATTGCAGAGTCTAGCCAAAAGAAATTTGTATGACAAAAGTGATCATATACAAGGGTACTACTCGGTACTAAACTACACTTTTCCTCTAGTTCTCCTTACTCAGTACTTTTCTGTTTCATAGAGCAAGAAATAACTTACTATGTTAATCTAGCATCAAGACCTAAGTAGGCCTTTAACCCATAAAAAGGTCTGATATAGGTCTAACTT
Organism: Alpinia galanga; assembly: GCA_037177395.1. Classification (NCBI taxonomy): domain Eukaryota; kingdom Viridiplantae; phylum Streptophyta; class Magnoliopsida; order Zingiberales; family Zingiberaceae; genus Alpinia; species Alpinia galanga. The sequence continues at coordinate 994,621 of JBAMHZ010000072.1, forward strand.
AGATTAAGTCATTACTAATATATTGCTTTAAATAGTTAATTTAATATCTATATACATCATTTGCTCAACCATTATTGTCTCAATTCCCATTGGTGTCAACTTGCAGTTGATTGATGCAACAAAGCTTCCTTCATGATCCCCAATGGAGTAATTGTTGCTAACCTTACCTTGTAGTTAAAACCAGCTAATTTTTTTATCATTTGTACTACCTGCGGTTTATATTTTCTGCGTCTTCAGAATAAAATATTCAGTGGTGTAAATACTAGATAAAGTGTACTTATTGTATTAACTTAACCTGTTTAACCTTCAAATTTGGCTACCAAATGCATCATTAATATTCTAACGAGCAGTAGTACACTGATTTTGGTAACTGTAGGTGAGAAAAAAAAAAGATAAAAATATCAATTGTAATAACTTGAGTTGTTGCAACCATAAGTAATAATATAGCAATAAAGTCTATGTTTCAGAATAAAATGTATGTTATTAATAAGAAAATTGCTTCAAATATTCTGGATGTTACAAAATAGGTAAGATCTTGAAAAACACAGAAATAGAGAGCAATAGGAGGCACAAAATCACAATCAAAAAGCACAATACAAGTGGAGGTATGCATCACAAATGGAGGTTTTCTTAATATGGTCCACTCACAACCAAATCAACATTCATCACAAGAGAACAAAGGAACCCATCAAACAAGATGAGTGCTAGAGATTGCAAGACACTTCACTAGTACAAGTGGAGGTATGCATATTTCATGTGCTGTTTCAAACAGAACAATCTGTAATGGCCTACTTGTTTTCTTCGAGGGGATGGACACACCTCCATGGAAGGGTGGGATATGCTCTTTTCTTCCCATTGCTTATCTGGAGAGTGATATGGGTATAATTACCCGCTAACATGGTAATTGCAGAATCGGTGCAACATGGTATGGAAATGTTACTTGGGATTGCTAGTTAATCATGTGGTAAATGGTAGAACACTGTAAATTGCACATGTAGCAATATAAGTATTTCAAAAATGATTAAGCAATAGCCTAACGAGAACATGAGTTTGGCCATGTGCTGGCCTTGCATTTGTAGAGCAAGGCCTTCAAGACCTAATAAAGGGAAATCCAGGGGAGCAGAGAAGGACATGCTACATTATCTTAAGAAAGGGTGACAAACAAATTGAAGGGCGATTTGAAGGCTTCTACTTATCTCCCCTTTAGACCCACTTGTCTTCGTAGATCACTTTAGCTAACACTGAGTCCACCTTGATAGAGTTGAGCTTCCTTCAGCTAATTAACTCCCACATTGAACGAACTAGTTCATGTCAGGTAAAATACACTAGAAGATTGGTACTCCTTTAGCACCTAGCTTTCATTTAGGCTCACATCTACTAATAGCAGAAAGGTCCCATATTTGAGTAAGATTTGATCACATCACAAAGGACCAATGTTATGGGCCGACTTATTATTATTATTATTTCCAAAGCTCATTCATTAGAAATCAGATGATAGAGAGGGACAAAACCAACAAAAAAATTTCAAAAAGGTGATTATTCTCACAGTTTCACTTCTTGCTGCCAACCTTACCTCCACTAGCTCTTGTGCTTATGTTCACCCAGATAGTGATGCACCCTTTTTCTGCACAGCTAGCATATGGTGTCTTCAATGCTGAATCATAGAAGTTGGATGAGGCAAAACCTCCTTCACAATCTTGTCTCCGTTGTCTCTGGAGAGGTGCAAAAGTTATAATTGAGGTGCCACTCTCCACCACCTAGCCTCGGGTGCTTTGTGGCATGGTCATGGATCACAAAACACCAACAGGGATGAGAGGTCATTTCCCTTCCTTAATTCCTGTCCCTTTTCCTCCTGAGTAAACAGTATTCTCATTCCACCTCCTCTCCCTCCTTCCCTTTGTTCCAATCTCCTCTTGCTTCCCTCCAACTTGAGTAAACAGAGCCAAGTCATAAAAACATGATGTTTTTCCAACAGTTTTACCTTAAAGTTTTCTTAGTAACCAAAGCAGTTATGTAAATCCTATAACCCAACATAATTTCTAATGCTTCTATTCGCTATTCAGATGCAAAGATTCTCAAACATGATGTTACCATCGTAACCAATTTCATGATGAATAACTGTTCTAGGCATAAAACAACATGCATTAACAACATTAGCATAGGGTCATGCAGAAATTATTAGATACACCAGTGCCTAAGAGCTTTTAGGATACTCTGGAAGCTTCTGCGTGGAATGATCTGAGCATTAATGTGAACAAGAAAGGCATGGAATAATAAGAGAAAACTGAGCAAAAAGCTGTTGGCATATCACATGATTCTTGAGAGAATGGTGGCTTAAGTGACACATTATTGGAAGAGTTGGAACATTGAAATTTAACCAATTTATAATGTAAGGTACATTACCATGTCTGAGAAATACCCAAGCTGGATGCTATAACAAATCATCATATAGTATAGAACTAAACACCTTATATCATATAGAGAGACATCATGCCATTTGCTTAGTTTATTTAAAGGTAGTTGGATTTTGACATCCTAAACATTTATTTTTCAAATATCTGACAGCCCGTTGCACCCAGTGTTTCCTTGTCACAGATCTTGCCTGTCCTGGTCTGTTAGGATGTTCTTGAATAATGATAAGACAATAGATATTATTATTCTGTGCAGCATCAAAAACCATGCATGCTTCCTCTGATGGCCAAAATGATGTTGATATGAAATCATATTAATTCAAGTAGTTGTCATCTAATTTACCTTTTATGATACCGTATTTTATTTGCCTTGTGCAGTCCAGCTCATCTTACAGTTAGTTTACCTCCAGTTTGGGTGGATCTTTCTGAACAGATATCTGTGAATATGCAACATGCTCGGAAAAAAATGTCAGATTTAGTAAAGGCTCATGAAAAAGCTTTAATGCCTTCTTTTGGGGATGGTAAAGAGGATCAACATGCAATTGAGCTTCTTACAAATGATATAACATATTTGCTCAAGAAATCTGAGAAACAATTGATGAAAATCTCTTCCAGTGCACCTTCTGGGGATTCCAATATCAGAAAGAATGTCCAGGTATGCCCATCCCTAGTAATCTGCTGCCTAGTCTACATAAAATACTTATAGCCTTTCAGGCTGCAGGTATGCTCTAACACCAATATCTGTGTTCAAAGGAATGATCTTCGTTGTTTTCTTAAAAGATAAGGATTACTCTCTATGCTGTATATATTATAATTTATGGTTCTAACTTGCATGAACTAATTGAATATTTTAGTGTTAGTCTAGCTGCTGCCAAACACATTTATCTTTATATGAGATGATATGTTAAACAGATTTTTTTTTCTTTTTTCACTTTTACCACAGAGATCGCTTGCAACTGATCTTCAGAACCTATCGATGGAACTGAGAAAAAAACAATCATTATATTTAAAGCGCCTCAGAGAGCAAAAAGAGGTTTTTCTAAACTCTGTCTTACAAACTCTCTCTAATTATATATCTGTTTTTTGTTCACCAATTTCTTTAACATTTAATTCCTTTTTTTTTCAGGGTCAAGATGGCTTTGATTTAAATATGAATATGAATGGAAATAGATCTACCATGGAAGATGATGAATTTGATGATATAGTATGCTTCTCTTTGTTATTTTCTTCTGTTGTAAGAAGCTTTGACAAAATCATGTTTTGTTGAAGTGATTCATGAACAGCTCTGTCTTTGGGTTATTTTAGTTGCAAGTAACAACATAGTCAGTTATCTGATCTCACATCTATTAACAACAAAACAACATAAATGATCTTTAGTCTATTTAGATCAGCCCAAAAAAAGATGGATCCATGATACGTGGCTATGTTCAAATATGTTTAATGCTGACATAACTGTAGTACCTGCAGCTAAGGATTAAATAAAATACAGAGAATTACATTAAGAAATAATACCCTCATTTTAGTTAACTTAGGGACTCTAAATTTTGAGCAGATTTCTGGATCATGCTTAACCTATACAGCTTCCTAGACGTTTGTACAACTTCCATGAGACTATACATCTAGCCAAAATGTTGGGATTTCTTGCCCATATGTCTTCGGATATGACTTGCAGTGCAAAACTTTTCGTTTATAATCCTTGAAAACTGAAATAGTTCTGAGATCCCTCTGTCATCACATTTGAGTGATGCTTCCTCTTTTGATTGCTTTGTGCAGGGATTTAGTGAACATCAGATGTCTCAACTGAAAAAAAATGAGGCATTCACAAGAGAAAGGGAGAAAGAAATTGCTCAGGTAAAAACCAACTGAATTCTGCCACCACTTAGACTAGTTTTAATATTATCAATTTCCCTTCATTTTCTACACCTCGTTATGATCAGCATTCACCTTACCATCCTTTCAATTTATGCTATTCAGGTTGTGGAATCAGTAAATGAACTTGCACAGATAATGAAGGATCTCTCCGTCCTTGTAATAGATCAGGTAAAATACTGAGCCAGAAAGGATTTTGTGTGAGCCAGGTAACAATTCTGTGTTCTAATAAGCTTCTACAATCAGGGAACAATCATTGACCGAATTGACTACAACATTCAAAATGTTGCTTCCTCAGTGGAAGAGGGCTACAAACAATTACAGAAGGTACTCTCTTTATGCCTGCGTCTGTGAATACACAGGCATGCGTACTCCATACAGTTTCAATATCAAATTAGTGAGTGCATGTATGGGAGGTTGACATTGATGCATAAATTGTCTTTACCAGTATGCCTTAGATGTGATACTTTTTGACATGGCGAATGATTTTCATGTTTGATATACGTTCTACTGTTAGTGTTTGTAAACCCTAACCAGGGTTGAGCTGGTCAGCCCTTGTTCCTAGAACCATAATTTTACGGTCAAACTATTCAACCGAGATGCTTCTATTATTTCAATTGACCCGGATTAGTCTCAGCTTTCTGATTAAGGGTGCAGATTTTAGAAAAGATTGCTTTTTTAAAAGCACCATATTTGTCAGTTACTTTGAGTTTGATTTGGGAGTAATAACAGGCGCAAAGGATTGATGAACACATTAAACAAGCGATACCAATAAGTGTAGTTGCCTCATCTTATACTGTGGACATACCTTATCTCTGTTCTTTCTTTGTTCAATTTGCATCTCTTTGATGCCATTTTGAATTCGTTGGCATTTTTCTGATCAACAGGCAGAAAGAACACAAAGAAAAGGAGGAATGGTTATGTGCGCGACGGTTCTTGTTATAATGTGCTTCATTATGCTAGTCCTCTTAATACTAAAGGAATTACTCTTTTGAGCAATACAAATACCAATTGGAACAAATCATCGGGACGAAGACGCTGCTCTCCTCGGTTCCTGGTTTGTTTAGGGGAAACCCGTGCATTCTTTTCGTTTTCAACAACCTCCCTTGATATATCTTTTCATATTCTTTGTATTTCACCGCTTCATTTTTGTGGAATTAATTCACCCATTCTTTTTTGGTAAAAGGAAGTGAACTTAGTGAATTGGATTAATTGAGGCTTTTCTTTTGGTTTGCAGAAACACATAGAACTTTGTAGCCTTGTATTCTCAAATGGAGAATCGATACAAAAAAGAAGAGATTGTGCTCTCAAATAGAGAATTGATCGGACTACAACCCTTACATTTTTATTGTCAAGAAACAAGGGCTAAGACTTAAAATAAATTGACATGAACCTGAAACTCACTTCTACAATCTATAACTAGGCATGGCATGGCCATTCATCCTCAGATTTCATATAACTCTACAGAGGAATGGATGGCTATAACAAAACCTTCCATAATCTGGCTCATTGCTCAGTGGCATACCAAAGTTGCTTTTGGCATATTAATATCTTCTCCTTGGCTGCGGTGTATTCAGTGACATGCTTTTCACAATGCCATCTCATCCCCTTGGCAATGGTTGCTAAGGCATCGACAAAATAGTAGGATTCATGAATTATTGTGTATCCTGTTGGACGAAGTATTCGGTCCATCTCGAGTAGCACATATTTCATTTCACACCTGCCAAATTGACAAACAAATGATGTTAGTGTGTAAAGGAGTCCCAACATATCCGAACAGGAATTCAATAACATAAACATTTTTCATGCAGTGAAAAGAAATATAATAGACTTCACATTCATGTGTCAAGAAGCAAAGACCCTAATTATTGCTAACAAAGCCAAATATCAAAATTTGATTCTAAAGGGCAATCAGATGCATTAAACTCCTGTCATGCGTCATGCGAGGAAGATCTACTATATACAATTTTATTTTGTGGGGTCTCTAGATCACAAGATAGCATTATGGCTCCCCTTTAATATCAAAATTTGTCAAATTAGCCACCAACAGTATTTGTGTGTCATATCTAGACTTGACGACTTGGCCAACTAGTAAAAAGGTTGCATATACCTTAGCCTCACTTCTACCCTATATTTCATCTGTTGATGCATACATCCATTATGGTATTTGTACTTCTGAAGGGCTAGTTCTGACAAGTTAGAGAAGTACATTAATAAGGTATTTCTACTGAATTTCAATTTTCATTTATCCCATTTAAAATTAACAATCTCATTGCTTTTGAAAGGCAACAGCCTGATGGATTGAATCAGATGTAGATTCCAGACGGTACTGAACTGTCTTTGAGGAGTGTTATAGATCCGAATCATACCATCTCGATCTAACTAGGCATCAGTATATTACCTTGGTCGAAAAGTAGCTGACCTTTTGATATTCTAGACTCAAGAGTGAGGGTATTACACGGCCACGTGCCAACTGTTTTTTTTTCAACATTCTGAATACAATCACATAATGGCATCTAAATAGAAAGTAACACACATAATATCAATTTCTTCACATAAACACATCCGAAGTCATTTTCTATAAGAAAACAGAAAGTGAAGAAGAAATGGAACTACACCTGTGACTTTCGGCTGTAAAAAGGGCCATCCAAGTGCAAGAGATCATAGGTCCGAGAATAAGTTGAGAATGGCTCACACCTAAAATGCACAAATATCAAAAGTAATCAGGAATTCGTCCAGGCTATTGAATGTATAATTATTTGAAAGAAACTAAGACAAGGCTAAAATTTTCAAATGCAAGCCGTTACAAGATTATTGAAGACATCTTCAGGTGACACATACGCTGATGTAGATTGAGTAGGCAATGCATGTTGAGCTTGTTTGGCTCAAACAGATGATGATTGAGTTGGGTATTGATCCTATTGAACCAGTGAATCTATGTAGTAATAATCAAGCTGCCATGCAGATTATTATACCGATTATGAATTTAGTCTTTCAAAATTTGCATGCCTTCAGAACTCCACCTAGAGTCTTGCGATTATCATAATGACCCCTGAATGTTAGTGGCTAGGGAGTCAAATTATGAGTTTTCAAACTCGGCCTTTTGGCTATCTTAAAATTTTGGGGGTGGGATGAAATGAAACTTCCCTTGATTTTGGTGGTTGGTAAATAAGGATCAATTTTTTAGCAAGGTAGGGAATATAATCCAGAAGATATATTTTTGTTGGGGATTCTAGCCAATTGGAAGGATACTAATCAATCTATAATTCATTAGACATGAGAAGTTAAAGTACCAGTCATTGATTGATCAAATAGAGATTCGAAAGCTAAAAGAAAGAACTGATTCTTTGGAATCATTTCGTTTAAGGCAGGCACATGCTGAGACAATAAATAAATAAATAAAAAGAAAAAGATAAAGGGTTCTATTGATCTAGGTCAATTTTCATACCGCAAGTATAAGAACACAGCCAAATTTCAACTGATGAGAGAGTTTGTCAAACAAAATATGCACAAGCCTATGATATATGTAAATGCTTGAATGATGCTGATAAAATATATAGGCAACTAGTTGTTCAGAAATCAAAGTTCCGTGCACATAAGTTAGTTACTAACCAATCGTGATAGGTGCCAATTAATCCTCTATCATAGACAATGCCAAGGGAATTTGAACCATAAGAAGATACGATGTTCGTGACCCATATTGGAGAATCAATAAGAGCTGCTGCAAACCCTCCATACATATTCATGTCCATGACATTCCGAATTTTATCACTTCCAAGAGCAGGGAGCAACTTCTTGTAACGTTTCCCTAGCCTTCCATTTGTTGTTACCAAGCTTAAACCCACCAGAATTGCCATTGTAAACTGTAGAAATCCGGGCTGGGGTTGTGCGCAATCAATTTGGAGAGTTCAATCCCAACTTAAGCTTTGGGCTCGGAATAGTCAGGCACAGCCGCAGTGGAGTATACCATCCTGAATCTGGGTCAGAGCTCTCATCACACTTAGGCAAGAAGGGTGACAAAGCAATTTTGCTATAGCAACTACTATCTACTGACCTTTGCCATACAGAAATATCGTCCTTTGCATTATATAGTTTGAAGCACATGCTGTTCTTCAATAGTTGTGTTCCAGGTCGAAGTATTCGGTGAATTTCCAAAAGGTAAATACCATCTAAGAAATCGATAAAAGTCTGAGGTCACTGATAAATCCTAAATGGTAAGGCACAGTTTTGTCAAGTAAACTGAATTAGGTCAGAATTAACTGGGATGATGAAATAACTGCAGCGATGCAGTGACAACTCTTCCATTCTGATGGTAAAAAATAAATAAGATTTTGGAAGCTCCTTCAGTGGGACACTTATTTGGAAAAGTATGACCAATATTATTAGTGAGAGTGCAAACTGGGAAAGCTTCAGATAAGCGATCAGAGTGTGGCTGTTGGACAACGTAAGTTTACATGCTAAAACGAGCAATATGCCAGTTTGCCTAAAGTCATATAAAGAGTTTCATTGTCAAGGAAGTGAGACCACTTTTAGCAACTTGGTCATATACTCCTAACAAAAAATATATTAAAATGTTGCATTTTTACAAGGACGTGATAATCAAACCACAAGATATGCACAAATCCTCAAAAACCAAGGCAAGTTTATCCTTTCAGTCATTTTCCTATCATGTTTCAAACTCACAACTTTAACAAAATGGAACATAAACACAAGACAAAAATAAACATGAGGCCACTGAGCAGTTGCAGCTAGAGAAATCTTACCGAACTCTGTCCAGGGAATAAGACATCTGGAGCAGTGAGCCATATCAAATGAATTTGATGGGAATGGAAGACGCTGAGTTGAAATGATCCCTAAGATTGCTGGAATACCACGTTCAAGAGCAAACTGCACCTGAGCCTCATGATTATCTCTCGGTGCAAGTGAAATAGTTAAAATGCCATGATACCTATTTAGGAAAATTGAACAAAACAACTTAAGCTCTTAGCACATCCAGGCATTAGGTCGATATAAGCAGAACAGGGTTCATAAAGATAATTTAGATTTTTAAGAAGAATAAAGTCACAACTAAAGGTCTTGAAGGTGAACTACAAATGACGCCAATGACAACGTTGAGTGCTACACATGCCTTACAAGTCAAGCCAGAGAAGCTGATGTGATCACTGGAATTAGGAGGGGAAAGGGAAAAGAATGTAGGTGTATTCGATTCATTCAAGGGGGAAGGGGCCTCATTTGGAAGAAAAAAAAACATGAAAGCTTGTTTGGGAATTATTGGTTACTAGGGGCCCTCTTAGGGTAATTGTTATATTACAAATACATCTACTTCAGGGCATTTGAGATTAGAAAAGAGAACAAAAATTATGGTTTAGCCATCAATTATTGGAAAGCGAGCAATCATCATACTGAAGGATTTCTGACAGTTAAAACTTGTTGTACTTGTCTTCAAATACCTGAGAATGGAAAATCTAGCAAATATACAACGAAAAATATATAATATTAGACAACGAGTTAAATAGTTTGCTGAACATACACCGCATCCAGTTTCGGACAGTTCCATTCTTCATTCCAGGAATCAGATCTTGCATCAGTCTTACATATTCACCAACTCCATTAGGGAACATGGTACCTCCACCTGGAAAGAAGAACTTGTAAGCTTCTTTCCTGAGCCAACGTTGATTTGATTTTTCGTTGTTTATCCAGTCATAAGGAACATTCCTAAAAGACGAAATAAAGAGAAGTTAATTTTCAAGGCATGGTAATATGTAATCAGCCAAGACCAATGCATTCATTTGAAAAACTAAAAAATGCACCTGTACCAACACTGTCCTTTGCTCTCTGGCCATCGGATTGGTGGTTTATATCCAGCAGGAGGAGGAACTAAGCATTCTTTCCTGTCAGCCATTTGTGGGCAATGCCGTTCCATAAAAGTAAGTCTGTATTTACCATATATCTTCCATCTCTAAACGGGAAATAAGGGGGAAAAAAACATTTTCTGTCAAAATATGTATGATCAGACAATGCATTTCAGCACTTAATGCAATAGTGTGCGCCATTTTAAGCTTTACAATTACTCAAAAGGCATGCATATGTTCTACTTTGTACAGTAAGACAACTGAGAAACTTAAAGAAGACAAATAGCATTGACCATAAGTTGAAAAGCATTCTACTAAGCCATAGAAGAGAAAAGAAAATTGAACAAAACATGGACAGAAATTGTTAAGAAAACACGAGTAGAGATTGACCTCATAAGTTCCACTGACCCCCTCATTACACTACGAAGATCATTATATCCGGAAAAAAAATTGAGCTTGACTATTTAGTTTTAACACACGCCTTCACTAAATTTTATCAGTAGAGAAGGTCGGTAAGTCTCTTACTAGACCAAATCAAACACAATGCGCACCTTAGGATCTGTGCACGGCGTATAATCTTGATAATCCAAGCTACACTCCTCGAACTCCACATTCTCAACTTTGAGAGGAGCTGCTCCGGTGTCATGGTAGGATTGGGTTACAGGAGCATCACCACGTTTAAAGTATCTGTTTTTCTCAGAACAGAAGACACCTCCAAGATAGAAGGAAAATCCACATAAGAACAACAATACTAAAACAATAACAGTCCTATGATTCTTGTCAGGCATAGCCCCAGGCTTGGTATCTTTGTTCTTCATTTTGAATCCTTCTGAAATTCGAGGTCTGCTGAAACCAAGCAAATCATATGAGATAGCTGTAGCTAACTTCCGGAGGAAATCTGCAGTCTAAGGAAGAAAAAACTCGCTAGAACGTCATGAATGATTCGCAAAACAAATCAATCTTACAGACAAATATGCTGCTAAAACGCACCTAGAGGAGGAGGAGTCCGGGAGGCCTCCGGCTCCGATCGACCCGTCGCGAAGGTAAAGCTACCTTCTCCGTGTGTGGAAGGATCGCGGTGCTATGAAGAGCGACGACGATGGCGATCTCACAAACACAGATCTACCTCCTCGCGATCTATCTCGACCTTGCGGAGATCCGTCGCTGTTCCGCTCTGCTCACTTTCACTCCCCCCACTCGCTCGAAGAAACTAGAGACGAATTAAATAACACTGCGGGAGGGGAGCGGTATGGATCCGACCGTTTCGCGTCGAAGTAACAATGGCTGCAATTGCAACCCACTCGCTTCGGGGAGCCCAAGCCCACGCACGATTCACGTGCATAAGAATTGTGTTTGAAACGCTCGTTGGCCGTTTGGCATATCAAATTTGATGGTAATTAATGATTAACGTGTGTTTTCTTTAAATTTATTTAAATTAACGGCTGTAAAAAGATGGGCTCCGTTTGACCCGAGACATTGAGCAACATGGCCTGTGTTTGGCCCAGCCCAATTAGACTTCCTGGGCTTGGACTCCGGCACGCCTGGCGTCCGCTGGGACGGCGGCATGCATGCTTCGCATTGGCCGGGCGTTCTTCTGAAGCTCGAGGAGCTGCTCCTTGGTACATTGGAAGGGATGGAGGAGGCAAAACGGGACGCATTCGAGCGATCCTTCGAGGATGTGAGCTTGTGGAAGGAGGACGCACCGGCTGTAGAGTGAACCGGGACGGGCGGCGGTCGTTGTCCTTCTCTTCGTCGTCAGCGAAGCTGAGCCGCTTGAGGACTTCCGGCTCGGAGGCCATAGGCTTGCTTAGGGTTAGGGTTTGACTCTTAGTACCCGGACTCGGGGCGGACTTCTCCTCGGCATTAGCACCATCGGACTCGGAGCGGCGTCGGAAGTTCTTGCCTCTGCTGTTACTCATCGATCCAGAAACCTACATCTTCTCTGGTAATCAACGATACCAAGCGCCGTGAGCTTTCTCCATCGAGAGGAACCTCCGGCGACAGCGGAAGGAAGGAGTTCACCTGTCGATCAACTCGCCTGCCTTCTCTCCTCCCTTCTTCCTCCTCGGTCAAGCCGATTGCCTTCGCAGGGATTTCAGATTCGAGGCGACGACGTCGCGTGGCTGCGTGCGAGGTCGGCGGCGAACGGAAGACGAGAGACTTCGAGACAGGGTGGGTCTAATTATCCTACGGTCAGGAAGCAACCCACTCCGCCCCTCGGTGCATCATGTTTGATCTGAACCGTCTATTTGATGAATCATTTGGTCTGCCCCTAACAGACTAATTTCGAATTAAGTTTTATCAATTTTAGAATTATGACCTTTAAACTTTAATTCGACTAATATTCATTGTAAGTTAAAAGTACAAATCTTCTAAGATATATTCCCATAATTATTATTATCAGTATTTTGCATCCACATGTAAATTCCATTTTCACACCTAAAAAAAAAAGACCTGCTGATTTAAATGATTTTATGATCTTCATAACTTAAGTTCTTGACATTATTCCCTGTAAAGCACGGCTGTCTTCGGGCTGGAGGCTGTATGTTCTGATCGCTTTGCACGTCTAAAAGGAAAAATAGGGGAGAAGAAATGCGCTGCCATGTTCCTGCTGAAGCCAGTAAGCACCCCAGCCACAAACAAAATAAGTTTTTATAATCAATTCAAATGATAAATTTATATGGCAAATTAAGCAATTAAAAGCGATAAATCCCACTACAATTTGCAGCACAGCACTAATATTCAGCAATCAATTTACAAATTTCAGCAAAACAACATCAGGCCAAACCAAAACCCATCAGCCAGGATGTAACACAACTTGCCCCCTTTTTGAAGGAAACAGCAGAAAGGGTGCCAACCATCGCTTTGGCATAGGATCACTACGTTAAAAATTGAACAGAGTCGTAACCAGAGAAAAACTTCAACAGTGATAAGCTTATAGCAACAGAGACTGAACATGACCCATGAGAAAAACATTCACCGCTATACATATCGCAAGCCTTGCACATGCTCTCGGAAGATCTAAAAGACAGACTGCTAAATCATACAGGCACAGGCGGAGGTGGTAGTAGTGGTACAAGGGTTATATGGGTTTCTCACCGGGTAGATAGGAGGGAGAGCCACCATCCACCTGGCTCTTCTTCCTGTGAAATATGCCACTGAAGTTTTGGAAGAGTGACTTTTTTGAAGAGGATGGCTTCAAGACCTTGTGGTTTTCATCAGTCTTCTCTGATGTCTTGGCGCTGTGAGCCACGGGTTTCGGTGGCAATGGCTCTGCTGATATCTGTGTCTCGGCCAGTATCCTGGAGGCAGTCTCAGCAGCTCTCTTCAGTTCCTTCTCGCGCCACTTCTTCAGTTCTCCTTCGACAGCTTTCTTTGCAGCCTCAGCCATTTCTGCTCTCTTGAGTGCCTCCTCTGTGGCAGTCTCCATGTCCTCCATCTCCTTTCTAGCTGCCTCGAGTTTCTTGATTGCTTCATTCTCACTTGCACGCACAGCCTCTGCCTGAGCTAATGCTGCTGCAACTTTCATCTCTGTCAGTTTCTCGGACTCATCTACTTTCCGGGTTAATGACTCATATTCTTCTTTTGAGATTGTTATGTTAGCCCCAGATTCAGAAGTCGACGCCCGAGCAACATTTGTTTTTGCAGATAACTCATTGATGAGATCAAGCGCTCTGGTTTCTGCAGCTTTTGCTTCTTCAGCATCCTTCAAGGCAACCTGCAACTTCTCTTCTGCTTCAACCAAGGCACTTTGAGCTGCCTTCGCTTCACCCCTTAGCTCTTCAGCACTCTTCTTCATTTCTTCTGCTTCCTGCAATGCGGTCTGAGATTCAGATGACAGCTGCTGTAGAGCAGACACTAGATCATCAGATGCTGAAGTAGCTTTTGATTCTGCAATGACGGCGGCCTCAAGCTCAGCTTTGCATTTCTGAAGTTTGAGGTGAAGATTACTGACAACGGATTCAGTTACTGCATCTTTCTCTTTCAATTCTGCATGCTCTCTCTGTACAGCTTCCAACTCAAGCTTCAGTGACTCCACATAAGTCCTTAGTGAATTCTCTTCTTCAGCAAGTTTCTGAAGCGTCTCTTTAGCGCCATCAAGCTCGGAAGTCACTGTTGATACAAACTCCAAATCTTTAGTCCGGGCATCTTCCAATTGCTTCTGCACAACTTCAATCTCGGCATTAGTCTCAGCCAGTTTGGTCTCAAGGTTCTTATTAACCTCAGGGTCAAACTCTTTTTTCAAAGATGCCAATTTCTTTTCAGCTTCTTCCAGAGCTTGTTTGTAGGATTGTCGGGTGGCATCTTTCTCACTACGAATTTTTAACTCATCTTGTTGGGCTTGATCAGTAGCAAGCTTAACGTGCATGAGTGATTCCTGAGCAGCTGAAATCTCCTTGGAAAGCTCAACAACCTTGTTAGTGTTGGCATCAAATAACTTCTTTGCCTCAGCCTCTTGTTGAATGGCATTGAGCTTTGCCTCCATTGATGCGTCAAATTCTTTCTTAATCCTTCGAAGCTCTTGCTTTGCTGCATCAAGCTCTGTAATGGCCACTGCATACTGCTCTCTTGCATTGTCAAATTCCTGTTCCCAGCCACTACCATTGCCAATATTCTCAACAGAACTCACATCTTCAAGTTTCTTAGTTTGACATTTTGCAGCTTCAGTTGCTTTTAGAGCAGATTCCTTTGATTCATTTATCTCATTGAGTTTCTTGGTTAGTTCCTCAACGGTTCTTTTAGCACTCTCCAGCTCAGCAAGTGCTTGGATTCTAGTTGTTTCAGCATTATTAAGTTGTTCCTTGTAATTGTTAAGCTCTTTTTTGGCCAAGTGAAGCTGGGTCTCCTTAGCTAAAGCTCTCTGTTAAATGATGAAATTGGTCAACCGAGAATATTTGCAGGAAATTTTTTTTTGATGAATTTCCATATAGAATACAGAATCTAATTACTAAAGAGATCTAGCATTTTTCAGATTAAAGCCAAAAGTTAGCAGATACTGCAGCTTATGAAGAATTCAGATATCCAGTTGGAAATGATTCTATAACAAAAAGGGAAAAGAACAGTGATGGGCAACCTGAATATATACTAGGTACTTCATCATCTTGAACAATCTTTGGCTTGATCGATAAAGATGTTTAAATGCTATTTAGAATAATATTAGTGTCTAAATAGAATAAGATTAGAAAATACACCTCAATAGGTGGAGGTTTTGGTTTTCTCGCTGTCAACCTATCTGATGTAAATGCTACCTCTCCAAAGAGGCTGACAGCAGCTTTTACGGATTCAAAAGGAGCTCTTGTGTCTATCTCAGCTTTGGATGAATCTATGGCAGTTTGTTGAAGTTTCGTTCCCATGTTGATTGTCTTAATTTAGCCTGCACAATGATAAAAGGTACATTTTTAGATTAGTAAAATAAGAAATGTTGGTCTCTATGCAACTCAACATAAAAGTCCTAATTGACTCAAGTATGCAAATTTGGATTAAAAAAATTCTGTTAGAATAAATAATATGAGTCTCACCCTGATTATTCACTGACAGCTACTATTATGCTATATGTGATGTTACTCTAACAACAACAACCAAGCCTTATCCCACTAGTTGGGGTTGGCTATAATGTTATTCTAAATTAACTAAATACTTTTTTCCCCTCAACTTATATCATTCATAAACCCATGCCAGTGAGTGGGGGGAATTTTGATGACAGTGTATGAGGTGTTCCCTCCCAAATGCCTAGATTCAGTCTGAAATGAGTTATCTCATAAGAATATTAGAAGACTCACATTCATGTAACTCATAGCTAGTTCAAAACATTAATATGAATCATAAACATGGTGAAACAACAAGACTGCAAATTAATATGATGAATGGTGACAATGATATATTTATCATAACAAAGTGAAAATAGCACTAATATATAAGCAACTAGTCCAAATGGCAAAAAAGACAAACCAAGCAAGTAAAAAATGATCTGTTGCAATGGAGCAATAAGACAAGTTGCGTATTAGCAATTTCTCAGAAAGTTTAGCTCGATTTGTGGAATGTAAACATTGCTATCAATAGAAGTTTCAACAATCAACAAGTCAGTTATGTCTGCCTCCGAGTAAAAGGGAAGATTTCAAAGCCCTGTGAGTTCCCACAAATAGTTCCAAAATAAAGAAAATGTATATCCATTGATTAAAAGCCTGCCCGAAGAGACAATTTTGTGAGATTTTATGGGCAGTTGTTGGCACAATAACTAATAATAAAAGAGGCGTTATGGTTAACAATCTACTTATGCCAGTTCAGCAAATAAAAAAGGTCAAATATTTGAACAATACCCTTATGCTAGATTCCAACACAAATTTCTCCAAGGAAAAATTATCGTCATTTTCCTCCAGTGATTTTCTTTTTGCTGCTAAACAAACAACCGAAAGAACAAAGAAATATTTCGGAAACAAATTTCCTCATTCGGAATTTTGCAAGTTCATGAATACGATCCTTCCAAGTTTCACAAGCAAGCATCGCAAAAAAACTGTTTTTACTGAAAGTGTGCTAGATTTGACAAGATCACGAAACAACAGCAACTAAGCTCGATATCAAGTTCTCTTCTTTGCAACAGATGAGTCTACCAACCGACCAAACTCCACAAAATGAAACCGCTAAGCACGAGAACAACGAGGAAAGGGGTCGTAAAATCAAAAGAGCACCGGGTTGAAGGTCCAGAAGAGGGTTCCAACCGAGGATCAAAGTACTTCCATAAGTAAAAATGTATAACAAGGATATCAAAGAGCAAACCCTCGAGAGCAGATCGCGTCCGAGGGCCAGGCGCGCGAGACAACCAGCGACCGGGGAAGCAGACAACACGACGGGAGCGACTCCTACGCCGGCGCGACGGCAGACCTGAGTCTGGCGGCGTCCCGGAGAAGCGGATCCGCGTGCGTCGCCGGAGCGCTGGTAAAGAGAAGAGAGAGAAAGAGACCGGGCGAGGTGGTAAAAGGGCGGAAGAGGACAAGGGCGAGAAAGCGAGCTTGAGGTAAAGCGGAATTGTCGGGACGCAAGTTAAAATTTAATCCGAAAATACTGAACAACACAATTCCACAACCGCTGTCGCGTGGCACACAGCGAGGAAGGAAAAATGCCGCTATAATTGGTCAGCACCATAGGGCCTACCTCACCCCAGACACAAAACAGCGGCTTCCAGCTTGGAATTGGGACGAGAAAAAAGCGCGCTCGTTGGTTCGCTATTTTTAAAATTTTTTAACTTAAATATTATATCATTAACTCCTGAATAGAATCATGAAAAACAGAATTTGTTTGGGCGATTAATACAGTCGTATTAAAGTTCAAAAAGATAAATAATTGATTTTTAGATTTCATTGTTAGACTATCAATGATTTTGTATTTTTACGCTGGCCGCCTTGAATTCCTGATTTACTCTTTCTACACAGTAGGGGGTCTCTAATATAACTGTTTCATATTTTTTTTAATGAAAAACCTATGTAAGTTATAAATATGTTTTGCAAATGTCTGGATAGCTAAAAAAAAAAGTTATCTTGTGCTAATCACATAATCGCAAATTTATATTCAAACTCCTCGTTGAGCAAAGTTAAGACAATGTTGTGTTATTAGAAGTAAGAATTCTAGCAAACAAGGTTTACTATTCAACTTCTTGTAGATTAGTTAGGAACTATGATTCCTTAATAAGTCTTTCATCTTGTAAATTACTAATTTTTATTTAATTACAGTTTTAAATTGCATCTCGTATAATTTTCTTTTGCAAAATGCTATACACAGTTTTTTTTTTCTTTTTTTATGATAAGAATCAAACCCTGACTGTTTAGCTAACCTCACCTTGCCTTTCATGGCAGATCATGAAGTGTTGACCTGGTTCAAATATCCCTCTTTAATTTTTCAATTAGCGTTGACAATCTCCAAATAGTTTATAATTTTTTCATTTAAAAAAAAAATAAGTTGCTCATCTGGGAATTGAAGGATATTGGAAACTGTCCTCTTCTTTGCTGTGCGTGTTTAAGAACATGAGAGACAGAAACTCTGCTCTTTAGTTTCACGTTACAAAATGCAACTTGTCGTGCATAATCAAGATATCTTCCATTGAATCACCAGAGAATATTAAATTAGAGTAGACTCTCTCAGTGTCACCTGAGTAGTAGATAAAGAATGCAAAAGATAATAATAATAAAAGTAGAAACATCATTGATTGCAAGTTTTAGCTAGGAAATAAATAGCAGAAGAGTACCTCAGTCTTAGGATGCTCCCAGAAACCTAATCGCAAGGGCACGGTAGGCAATGCAGTATCCAAACTATAGCAGTTTGAATGATCTGGGCGGATGCCTAACACAAGAATTTGTAGTAGATTACAAGAATACATTCAACATCAATACCTCAAGTAACATACCATCTGGAACCTCAAATCTTGTTTAGCAGATGCATACTTGTGTCCATTTTTTTTTTCCACTCATTTAAAAAATGATGAAGAAAACGGTAAAGGCCAAAAGCATCTTCCTTCCCTTGCCGCCTACGAGCGAAATGAACACTGACATTATGAATTTGAACCGAGACAAACTCGCTTCACAGGAATGCCTAACTATTTCATCCTCGAGGTTGAATTTATTAGAGGTTTTTCTCACGTAGAAAGAGTCGTCGAGCGACTTTTTTAAAAGTTGAGTGTGCTAAACAAAATTACTTTTGAGCTGAGTTACCGAACAGAACTGCTTCTCAGCCGAATTACTGTGCAGAGCCGAGCTAAGCTACTAAGTATTAAACTAAGTTGTCAAGCTAAGTTGCAGATTGTCGAATTAGGTTACCAAGTCAAATTGCCGAGTACCGAGCTGGATTGCCGAATTAAGTTGTTGAGCCGAGTTGAAAAGTAGTATTTCTAAACAACAGATTGCATAAAAATTGAAGAGTTTAGGTCTGCGTTAAACCCAAATTTCTTAAAACAGATTCGTCCACATCTACAATGTTTAGAGGTCAACACAGGACGTCTATTTCCCGGAACACAGCGGCGAAAGCACAAGGTCTACTAAATATAAATAGTCACGACGAACTGAAATACACTTAAATGCTATTACATGATTCTACCAAGTGAAAGGATAATCAGTAGACAAAGAGAAAGAAGGAGAGAGGTATATAAATGGATAAATTATTTATTGTCATTGTCCTTTTCTACTAAAAATTAAAGCTCTTTATATAGAAGTCACTTGAGCTTAGTGCAATTCAGACTTTGAATCTATACCCTTTTACGGGTGTACACGTGATAGAGAGTCTTTTATTATGTATTTATTTACAATATACATACTTATAAAATAATATAAACTAAACATTAAACTTTGAAACTATCAATATAGAACTAAAAGTTCAATAGGAGTCTCCTTGATCCATCTTTTTTTTATTCATAATTTTTTTTTACAGAATTTTCTCCGGACCTGCCGATCCTCGACGTCAGATGTAAATCCGCATCTGAGTTGTTGGTTAGCTTTAACTCGTGATCGACCTTTCCTTTCTTGTTCGACGTAATGTTTCTTTGCCCACCTTGTTCTCTTCCACTTTTACAAGGACAACTCGTGGCACACACCACAATTTTGAGGGCTGACCAATGTCACAAGCGTCGCCCTATTGCCCCTGCGTATCGCCAATCTGTGGCAGCTGGCTAACGTCTTACAATCAGGACCAACGACGGCTTAGCTGCTGATGCAGTTGGGCAGCTGGAAATATTTAGTAGATTGCGTAGGCATGACGCAACATCTGCTAATGGAAATGCCCATTCCAAACCACATAAAAGATCAAGATAATATTCTTGCATGTCGTGCTTAAATTATCCATTTCGGTTGCCCGATGAGCCAAAATCTCCCAAGTCATCGATGATTAGACTAGTCGACCAATACCAATTAATAAAACCCAATCGTAAAAATAAATGTCGGTGGAGAGCCCGTGGGAAGGACACAGTTATTAGTCTAAGGTCAAAAAATTGACTGTGATTTACCTGATCCGGAGACGAATTGTTAGGTACCGCTAGTACCATCACCGGTAGGTAACATCGTTCCGCGTTTCCTGCGTCGCGCAGAGGGCGCCCTCCGTCGAACTACTGCCTCCTTTTCTTCCACAGATCCAGATCTCCATTTTTTCCCTAGTTGGAAGAAGCCTTGATTCCAGAGAAAGAGGAAATCGGCGATGGCTTTTGGAGGAGGTCGGTGACGTATACCTCCCCGTTCTTGAGGCCGCTGGTGTCCGTCTTCTTGGCCACGACCCACTTGATACGGCGGTAGCCGAGCCGCGTGATGATGGGGGCGTACACCGCGTCCAGGTCGCCGCCCCGGCAGAAGAAGTGGTCCACCCACAGCAGGCCGCCGGCGCGAAGCACCCGGTCGGCGTCGTACAGCAGGAATTCCAAGGCTGGCACCGGGATCCACCGGTTCACGGCGTGGCCCGTGCGCACCAGATCCAGAATCCCGTCCTGGAACGGGAACCGCTGCTGTAGCGGCGCGTGCATCCGAACCACCGTCCGGAGCGCGGCCGCCTCGCTGTAGGGCGCCCCCAGATCCAGCGTGATGGTCAGCAACGTGGCATTGGCCAGCCGTCGAAGCTGAGCCGCGAGAGTGCCGGTGCCGCCTCCGACGTCGAGGCCGAGGCGGATCGGAGCAGCGCCGGAGGATCTGGCGAGGTTGAGTAGCTGGGTGAGGGGCATATCGAGGACGGAGCGGGCGGAGAGGTAACGGATCGATTCGACCTTGGGGTCGAAGCCGAGGGAGGCAGGGAGACAGGAAAAGGATCGGCAGGAAGCGGAGGACGGCGGCGTCGGGAAGGGGGGCGAAGGCGTCGGAAGGGAATGAGGTTGGAGGGTTCGGGGCGGTGGGGGAGAAGCAACGACGGCGAGGGAGCGGATGGCAGCCGCGGAGGATAAGGGCCTCGGTGAGTGCGCGAGCGTCGTCGTGGGGGCAGGCGGTGTAGGGGGTGTAGTTCATGTAGCGGTGCAGGAGGTCGGAGTGGTCCGAGCAGGCGGAGGCGATGGGGGCGACGCCAGCATAGAGGAGAAGCTCCGGCGGGGGCGCCGTGGGAAAGGAGGCGAAAGTGGAGGAGGAGGAAGAGGAGCGAAGGCGGGTGAGGTGGGCGATAGTGGCGCGGATGGAGTGGAGTTGGTGGAGGAGGTGGTCAGGGACGTCGGGGGAAGTGGTGGAAGTGTTGGCGGTCGCGAGGCCTCGAATGGAGGAGAGATGATATAGGGAGAGGATATTGGTGGCAACCATGGCGAGCAAGAGAAGAAGGTTGAGGCCCATTCCGACGGCCATGGCCATGGCCTCGCCAACTCACTTGCTCACTCGTAGAGTCGCAATCGAGTTAGCTCCTTATCTTGCAGTGACCGGATATGGGCAGCATGCCTCATGCGACGCCATCTCGCCGACATGATTTGGCTTTGTGGCTGCCGAGGTCTACGCACAATAGACTGTTAAAGTCGAAGATAATAGTAAATGTAAAACATACAAATTGTGGTTTGACTCGTGTCGACGAGTTCAAGAACAAACTAATCTCATTTCCATGATGAACCTGTTCTTATAATTTCTATACTCAACCAACGGAATCAGCTGGCCAAATGAATTTAAAAAACAGTGCCATACGTGTTCTAAAGATACATTCTCATGTACCGAAATAGTGAATTAAACTAAACCTCCGATCTTGATCCTTGGCATTTTGCCCTTGAAAAAGGTACACCACATTTTATCGACAGAACTCAGAAGTAGTCTACCTGCCATTTCTGTAGCCAAAAATCTCCACAGGTAAACTACATTATGATAAATAGCAATATCGAGGATTGAGCAACACCTCAGCATCTACAAGATACACTCAGAATTTTCACCTAAAGCATTAGATGCTTTTTCCAGGAGTCTCGGAACCAGCAAGTTTTCTCCGCTGCTGATGTTCTGCAACTTTATAATCCACAACCTCCCGAAACAACTCAGAATTCAATTCACACTCTTTGCTTCCATAGACAGCGGCCTGAATGCTGGCCATCAGCTTAGCGATTTCTCTACCAGAAAATCCTTCAGTCTTAGCGGCAGCTTCTCTAATCACCTCATCTGATATGCCTTTGATGACTATTTTCTCCTGTTGTGGCCGAAATAAACTAAACCAACCGGACTTGCTCTGCCCAGCCTTGGCAATATATTTGTCCAGATACAACTTGAGCAATTTGCATCGCTCTTCTTCCCCAGGCAATGGGAATTCGAGTGCCTCATCAATGCGATCGGCTACAGCTGAGTCAAGATCACCAGGTCGGTTGGTGGCAAGGACAAGCACAATGTCCTTTGATTGGTCTCCGGTGCGGAAAAGGAGAGCATTCAGAGCACTCCTTTGGGCTTCACTCATGTAGGTCTTATTCCGCCTGAAAAATAAACGGCTTATTTTGAGTTTTCTTTTATATTTCTCAACAAATATTATGAGACTGCCTGTGTAAAGGGAAAGCAATATGCACGCAACCTTCTTAACTAGAAATGCTATCAAACAAAACAACTCTGCTGTGAATACAAATACAACTGCTATATTTAAAGCTGGATGCTAAGAAAATATAAACAAGAACCACTCCTATAGAGAATACTATAAACAAGAACCACTATGACAA
>JBAMHZ010000072.1:1025505-1037901 GCA_037177395.1 Alpinia galanga
CCGGATGTGCCTGCATCAGTACTGATCAATAGGGTTAATGTTGGCCCTAGCATGATAACAAATGCTAACAAGAAATTAGGGGCACACAAGTAGTTAATTCTAAATGAATTTTCCCATTGGTTTTTCTACTATTTATTGGAGAAGATGTTTTGTTGTTTTACCAATTAGTTTCTTCTGAAATTTGTGTAATAAAAGCTGCCAAAAGACATAAATAATTCATTTGACCAATTCAAAATCAGAGAACTAGCCTATGTTTTATTGGATTCATAATTTACATGGTGGAAATTTCTTTTAGGTAATTTTCAGGAACACTTGCTGGAATCTGACAAATGACAGCTGATAACATGAAAACAGACCAGGCCTACCACATAACCCCTTTTCTTTCTTTCTGATTGTTATCAAAGCTCAGCCTTCTCTATATTTTTCTATTTCTATGTGTTATTTCATCATCTTAAGTCTTTCCTAGCCAAATCAAAGATTCCGATCGGTGATTTCTTTTCTTCCAGGTTGTAGTGAGAAATGTGCCACATGTTTCAGGGCATTCCATCTCAGAGAGTATTGAACAATTCTTTCAAAGAAACCACCCTGACCATTATATAGGACACCAGGTACTTCTGCTATTATGTCTCTAATAGTACTTTTTTGATAAAAACTTTTAATGTACTTTCCAAAAGAAAACAATAATCCTTTGTTATAGCTAATTTGCTTGCTTCTATTAGAATAAGGAAAAAAATCAGATGAATTAAATGCACATTCTTTGTTTTCTTCAGGCTGTGTACAATGCAAACAGATTTGCCAGGCTGGTAAGACAGAAGGAAAGATTACAAAATTGGTTGGATTATAACCAACTGAAATATGTAAGACATCCAGATAAAAGGCCAACCACCAAGGTACACTCTTACCCTAAGTTTAAATTTTAAGTTGGTTAGATATATTCTGTCTCTGATAGATATGTTATTTGGGATTCGCACTGATTCATGATTAATTCTAGTATAAGGAAGTATGATCCTGAAAAGTTGGAGTTTGGGGGGCTTTGTATTTGTCATTGTAGCTTGATTGTAAAATTTAGTAATATTTGTGATTGTGATGTACTAATAAAATTAAAGATACTTCAACTATCATGAAGAAATTAAAGCATTTTAGTATTGTTTTTTCTTTCTATTATTCCCATGACATTTCCAACTAAATGTTGCAGGGAGGGTTTTTAGGCCTTTGTGGTGAAAAAGTGGATGCCATCAATTACTATAGAGAAAAAATTAGCGAGCTTGAGGAAAAGGTAATCAGTGTGTCTACTCTATTCACTCTTGTTATATTATTTTCTAACTGAGATTTATTTTTTTATTGCACAATTATGGAGGAGTATTGCCTTAATGAGTCTACTATATTATATAGGCATATATAGGCTCACAATAAAACTCCAACCCTGAGATACTAAAGTTGGACTAAACCCACTGTACCTAGTACCTAACAACTCTAATACTTAACACTCTCCTTTAAGCTGGAAATAAATAACATCTATGTTACTCTCTTACATAAACTAAAGAACCTCTCATACTAATAACTAGAACATAAACTTGACACAATAATAATGAAACTAGAAACATATTCCTCACAATTAAGTAAAATGAAAGTTTAAAGGAGTAAATGGGCATTCAACTAATGGTTGCTTTGACCTCAACTTAATAAAACAATTTTGAAAATAGTTGGAGTGTATATGTGATGATTTCTTTAACCTTAGATCAACCAACATATTGTTAGACTATCTTCTTTTGAAGATTGTTTGCCGTGCGAGTGTGTGCATGAAAGAGTCTCCCACCCTTACATGTTTACAATTTCATATGTTGTGATTTAATATAAACCAATCCAATGCCATGAAATTCCTAATGTGGGACTAAAATCCCATGCATATGGGAGTACCCTTTCACCCCCTCTTTTTCATTCATTTTTTCCAACACATATCGTTAAGAGAGAGAATAAAGAAAGATAGAATTAATGAAACTAGTATAAAGAGTGATTTCAGGACTGTTTTTCAGGTGGGCTTCTCTATAAAGTGGTGGATATGACAACGCACAATAGTATAGGAGAAAAAGAAAAACACTTGAGGGTTCTAGTAGAAAAATGATAACACACCACAGCTTGATTTGTTGTTGGACATAACAAAATGAGAACAAGACATTTTCATTGGAGATGAATGGCATAGTTTGATCCTTTGTTCAGATCGCCATTTAAGATGATTAATCGGATAAAAGTACACAGGATAGAAACACAAGGAAATGAATTGGAGGACAAACAGCCAACGATTCCTTTTGTGATGTGACCCAATGAAGAGGACTTGTGAGGCTGTGAAGAAGACCAAAAGTAAAAGGCAAAAGGACTTGGATTAAAAGGGAAAAGATGGAGTACTTGGAGTTGGTTCCACATGCACAGAGTAGGAAGCGCCAAAAGAATATGGTGTTAGCAATCAAGAGAGAGGTTACTAGAAAGAGGAGGATCAACACCAGATGGGCTGATGGATACTAGATATGCTGGTCTATCTCAAAAGAGGCTGAATCAGAGGCTGCTCAAAGTGGATTTAGAGGCATCGATGAGAGGATGATGTAGGAAGATGCTCTGCCTTCTTCACACGAACCTGCTCTGGACATAATTCTCCTTTATCATAAAGGAGTTGCTGCAACTGTATGCTCGACGTTGATGAATTAATTAGGCTCCCTTGTTTGGATTCGCATGCATTCGAATTTGAGGGAGCACCATGTGTAGGCTAGATCAGCGTTGGATAGATCAAGAAGGAACATAAGTTGTGGGGCTCAAATGTCTTGACGGTATTGACAGGGTTGAGGTTGTACTTATCAACCAGCAAATTTGGTAGGAAGCAATAGGGAGAGAGCAACATATAGGTGACATCTTGCACTCTTGGTGGCGCAATTGGGTTAAGGGGTCAACATTGTAGAAGAGTCTTGCCAGATCGTGTTGCTTAGAAGAGGTCAATGCACTACAACAGAGTCTCATGGAATAGGTGTCATCATCTCTTATGGTTGTTCTGAACATGGGAAGGCATCACAATGTCTCTGTATGATTGGCAGGTGGATCCACAGAAGGGCATCGCATCAAAGGAGCTCCCTACTATGTGGAGACTTTGCCATGGAGGACTTCCTCGTGCTCTGCCTTCTCTATTTAAGGGATATTGTGTGTTCCTATCATCAGAGACTCACATGCAGGCTATGCCAGATTGCAACTGTGGGTTCACAAATGGGAAAACATGAGAGAGGGAAAAGAGAGAAGTAATCAAGAGATGAAGAAAGGCTGCAGGGGCGGCAGCAGCAACATTAGCCTCCTCCTAAGGGGAATCCTCCTTTAGAAACCTTTATCTTAATGAGAAGGCTTTGATACTACGTACATTTTGGTACAGGAAAATATTGTATTGCCTTAACGAAATAATCATTAGATAGCAAACAGCTCATCCATATATATATTTTGTTCTCCTTGTTTTCTTTATAGAATGGTTCTGATTTTGAGTTTCCATAAGATAAATTACTTGATTTTCTCATGTTGTCTTCAGATATCATATGAGCGCCAAAGAATTCTCAAAGATCCCAAAGCTATAATGCCTGTAGCATTTGTTACATTCGACTCAAGATGGGGAGCAGCTGTGTGTGCACAAACACAGCAAAGTAAGAATCCCACTCAATGGTTGACAAAATGGGCACCCGAACCACGTGATGTATACTGGGAAAATCTACCAATTCCATTTGTTTCTCTCAGCATTCGAAGGCTGCTAATATCAATACTAGTCTTTATGTTGGTTTTCTTTTATATGATCCCCATCGCATTTGTGCAATCACTAGCAAATCTGGAGGGTCTTGAAAGGGTTGCTCCTTTTCTAAGGCCAGTAATTGAAATGTAAGTATCTCTTATCATGTATAACAAGTTCATAATGTGAAATTCTGCTGCCATTCACTCAGCCCTGGATTATTTGTCACTTCTGACACAAAGTGAACTGTCAAAAGGAACTCTGATCAGTGCAAATTTAATTTCCAAATTTGACGTTAGTAAATCATGCCACATTATTTTTTATTATGACATGCCTATGAAAGAAATCTGTCCAGCCTAATCTACTAAGCTGATTCTTAAGCCTTCACTAATATACTGCAAACCAATTTGTCCATGATAATTGATTTGCAATATTTAGAATCTATTTAACTTTTCCAATGGAGTGATCATATTTGGTATGTTTTTGTTTGCAATATCTCACTTTGACATTCATTGAAGGAATATTCTTATATTTTAGGGAGATGCACTGTATACAAATGATTGATATGTTTCAATTTAGCAATAAACTCAAGCATAGTACATCTGAAGTTTAAAAATGGTCAGTGGAAATGAAGCCTAAATTCCGCATGGGAAGTGATCAGCCTTTGATTTCAGTACTATTTATTAGATAAGGTATTATTAGAATCTGATGATAAAATAATATTGATATGTTAATCCATAATATGAGAATTAGCAATATTGTTATATTTCCTCTACAGTTCCAATCATGTGATGTATTTAACTACCACTAGAGGGATGAAATGATAATGTTGGTACCCTTGATGCAACTCCTTGTGAGATAATGAATGTTGTAATAAGTGTAAAGTTCTGCAGTCAGTTCCGGCCACATAACTTGATAGTAGTAAGATGAATTATAAAAACCTAAACGAGACAACATACTGCATCAATTGCATCAAGACAATAATTTATAATGGTAGTGCCCCAGTGCTTAGATTTAGTACTGACAGGTCTCCTAGAATTCCAAATGTGATCTTACTAAGCTTTAGTTTTTTCAAACTTGAAGACAACTTCTTTTACCTTGTCCTATCATACCATTTCATATAGATCCCTTAAAAAGAAAGAGAGAGCTAATTATAAAAAATAGGCCTCTTCTCCTTGAAACTTGTATTTTTAGAAACATTGTTGGTTGCTTGTATCTTGATGTTGAGGGATTTGTGCTTTCTATTCAGCCAAACATGGCTACAATATGGGAGGGTGCAGCCTTTACTACCAATTTGGAACGGCTCATAACTTCCTGAACTAGGCCATGTGTAAGTGTGAATATAAGAAACGTTGTGCGAGTAGATTTGCTACTCAATACACTAAATTTTCAGTCCTGTGCAGACCTGCTTTGCTACCATGTTAATGCATTTGCACTTCGCATTTAGTCCACACGGAGTACCAATTTGGGAGTGGCATTATGCTTACTTAAAAGGCTCTCAAATTTCCTGAACTAGGCCATGTGGGACTGTAAGGAACAGCACGTACCATCATTCTCTATGAGCAGATTTGTTACTCAACATGGATATGATCATTTGATAGCTTTTCTTTATATATGGCAAAGAGACTAGTTTAACGTAGTATTCTTTATGATTTCTTAGATACTAGTCCCACATTATCATCATATGTTAACTGTTTCATGTGAGCTCTTTTATCAGTTATATGTGCTTCATGTAGCATTTTAGTTTTTAGAATGGTGCAGTTGAAATTGAGTAGCTTATGTATCTCCAAATAGTAATGATATACACTTGATAAGATAATCCTGATTCTATATTCTACATAATACATTACAGTTCTTGTTTGTCTCGTGCAATGGGCCATCTTTTTTTTTTTTTCTTATATTTCTTTTTAGGCGACAAGTTGTTCTCTTAACATTTGCAGAAAGGTGGTCAAAAGCTTCTTGCAAGGTTTTCTGCCTGGTCTAGCTTTAAAAATATTTTTATACATTCTTCCAACAGTCCTGGTAATCATGTCCAAGATGGAAGGTTATTTGTCACTGTCATCGATTGAAAGAAAAGCAGCAGCAAAGTATTATTACTTTATGTTGGTGAATGTGTTTTTTGGAAGTATCATAGCTGGAGCAGCCTTTGAACAACTTTATTCATTTATTCATCAATCACCTACTCAGTAATTCTCTTTAACCTTATGAATCGGTTCAGTGCACATTCTTTTGGCTAATACTTATACCATGACTTTATACTTGCTTAGAAATATCAGGTATAGACATGAAAAAGTTCTAATGATCACGTTAGATTATGCGTGGATGATATATAGCAAAAACTTTCAGGTAGATAGTTTTGGTTGGCATGGTTGATTTGTATAAACTTCTTACTCCACTTGTTTCAATTTTGGTGGAATTCATGAATTTTCCAACATAGACCAAGGTTCTTTTTTCAAAGGAACGTCTTACAAAATAAAGTGGGTAACCAGTGCCCAAAAATTTACAGACCTTATAGAATTTTAATGCATAACTTAAACCCACATAGTATTTCTCTGTTAGCCATTGTCTTATCATGCTATCTATGATAAACTATTCTCTTTTCTTGTCAAAACTGATTGCTCCGTTGTTCTTAACTTGGTCGCAGAGCAGATGAATTCCGAGGTCTCTTTTTGTAAGTTCTTTTTTTGTTTGAGGGGAAGGCTGAACTTGATGCTGTGAAAGGGCCACCCCAAACCCTCCCTGGCTTCCTCACTCTAATCCTTTACTCCCCGTCTCATCAACCTTGACAGCCATCGATCTTCTCCTCAAACCTGCCAGTAACCTGTCTCTAAAGATCAAAGCCATCAAATCTTTCTCTCCACCATTACCAATAGTGAACCCATGCCTCAATCAGATATCCAAGCACCAAGAGAACAACACCCTACTTTTTTTCCAAAACTTACAGTGCTCAAGCTTGTCTTTCTCATCTCACATCTTTGCTCAAGTGTTCCCTTTATATACCTAGGAGGTGCTCACCTCAGGCCCATTTTTTATATTGCTATAAATTATTTTTTAAAAGGGCTTAAAAATTAGTATGAAAGATTCAAAAATTAATCTATTAATTATTTTTTTAAAACTCGACTCAAGCCATGGGTCAATGCTCTTCAAGATGCTAGCCCGTTGTCTCATCATTCATTCATCATTTCTAGCTGTTACTGTCATGGAAGATAGATCATCATCACCCTTTCTTGTCCGCACAAACTATGAAACTGACGCCATTGTTCATCTTCTGCTAGCACGCGGCTAGCAAGATCCACTACTAGGATATTCTTCAAAATGTGATCTTCATCACCGACACATTCCATTTCTTTCTGCCTCATTTATCTTCATCGTATCTTTCAACAACACCTGCTTCTTCCTTCGCACCAGCATCAGATGTTACTAGCACCCTCCACCACTGACTCTTGTAGACTATTTTACTGAATGTATCGAATATGGAAATTTGAAAGAGAAAAATCAACAACATTTTCCTGTGAAAAATGTTTTTTTTTCGATTTACATTTTTTCTGTGAATTAATTGATAAAGAAACTTGAGTTGGAAGGTTACAAAAAGAGAAGACATATAACACTATCTTGCCTAGCTGTTGAAAAAGCACAAGTATCAGTTATTTTGTTGAATATTTTGAGAATTACTTATGGATTATATGATTTTGCTTCATCTTTTGTCAATATAATACTTGATTATGCTTGCAGAATCCCAGCAACCATTGGTGTAGCAATACCAATGAAAGCTACATTCTTTATGACCTATATTATGTTGGATGGTTGGGCTGGAATTGCAAGTGAGATTCTTCGACTTAAGCCACTAGTCATATACCATCTTAAGAACATGTTTATAGTAAAGACCGAAAGAGATAGAGAAAAGGCTATGGATCCTGGAAGTATTGATTTTCCTGAAAACCTTCCATCATTGCAACTATATTTTCTTCTTGGCCTAGTTTACGCTGTTGTCACACCAGCCCTTCTTCCCTTCATACTAGTATTCTTCGCCTTCGCTTTACTTGTGTACCGTCACCAGGTTAGCAACCATTCTGTGTTCTCAAATGATATTGGTTTTGGTGAATATGCCCTCTTAGCTTCAAAATGAGTAGGTGAGATTGAAGATTGATATGAACTCCAATTGTTGCTGAGACATTCTCTTTATTGCTTTCAGATTATTAATGTTTATAATCAAGAATACGAAAGTGCTGGGGCATTTTGGCCATTCGTGCATGGTCGTATAGTTGCAAGCTTGTTGATTGCCCAATTGACACTTATCGGTTTGCTCAGCACAAAGAAAGCAGCCAACTCCACACCTTTACTCGCCGTGCTACCAGTATTTACAATATGGTTCCACAGATACTGCAAGAGCCGATTTGAACCCGCTTTCAGAAAATATCCGCTTGAGGTATGCAAAATGTTGAACTTTTATGTGTCATTTGCAAGCCTAGTTGAACTTAGAAAGATCACCAACCGGATCTTAATCTGAGAGAAAAAAAACTCTGAGGCTTAGTGTTGCCTTATTCCGAGATGCTTTCGATATAATAGAAAACTGTTTCTGCCTTGATCTCTTTTTGTTGATCATAGGAAGCAATGGAAAAGGACATAATGGAGCGGGCATCTGAACCAGACTTGAACCTCAAAGCTTACTTAGCAGACGCATACTTACACCCCATTTTCCACTCATTCGAAGATGATGAAGAAAAGGTTGAAGTCCGAGTAGACAAAGGCCAATCACATCTTTCCTCGCCTCCTAGGAGTGAAATGAGCACGGAATCCCCCCCTCATTATGTCTACCATTATGAATTTGAACCATGACAGACTAACTCGCATTACAGGACTGTCTAACCATTCCATGGAAAGATCGTCAAGTTTGGATTTGCTCTTGGGGTTTTTAGTCATGCTTTTCTAGACCTTCTGATCCTCGACGTCAGATGTAAATCCGCATTGGGTTTGTTGCTTAGCCCTAGCTTCACTTGTTGTGATCAAGCTTTCTTTTCTTAATTCAATATAATGCTTCTTCCTTCGTCTCGAAGTTAACTTTGTTCTTTATTATCGTCGGTAACATGAATGACAACACATTACTTGCAGCGAAACGATTTGGCACCCTTGTCAAGGGCATTTTTGAAGTGACAAAAAGAGAGCCGATGCTAAACTTTAGGTAATGGCCAGCGGTAGCCTGTTCGATGAAGAAATAGTCATGGATCTCTAAAGAACAAACAAGAACTAAAGGAACTCAAATCTAAAGAACATCAGAGTAAACTTACCCAATATGGTAAGGACAACATTATGCATAAAGATCCAAGCTTGCTTAGATGTTCATCCCCCTAATGAAGAGGTATAAAATGGACATCCTTTTTTAATTAGCACCATGTATATAGATTTTTGGCCGACTAATTTTGAAAGGCTACTGATTCAAAATACACATCCTTATGTTTTTTTATTACCTCTATTAATTGAGGCACATCCTTGAGGCAAAAAAAAAAAAGATTACCTCTACTAACTGATTCCACAATGTCCGCATAAAAAATGATTTTTGGCCCAGATGAGAATTTTAAATCTCACATCATCGAGATTTGACTTCTGCGTTGCAGCATCTGTGCTGCTCAGGCCAATGCACCGTTCTGGTGATATAAAAACATACTTATTTATTGTGTAAAAGGTTAAAATTTACCAAGCTTTGAAACTAGAAATAGAGAATTAATTTATTAATCATTTGCATAATATCTGCATATAATCTCCGGGACACAAAAGCACATCCTTAAAAAAATACAAGCTTGCGAATGTACAGATCAATGAAGAGTAAATTCATGCATGCTGTTATTAAATTATCCATCCAATAATAAATTAGCCCGAAATTTCCATGTGATTAAACTAATCGACCAAAATCAATTAATAAAATCCACATTGACCAGCGACGACTACTGTCGGTGCTGGCTTACCGTCACCGCTTGGTAGTTCGGTCGGCGTTAGCTACGTAGCGCAGAGAAGCGCTCACTGCAACTCGTCTTCTTCCTCATTTTCTTCAGGATTATAATGATAGCGATTAACGTCGATTTTCCCTTACATTGATCGAAAAAGGGACAGGAAATGTTTTGCCTCAGCTAGTTGGAAGAAGGCTTCAGTACAGCTGCAGAGGAGGTCGGCGACGGCAATGGCTTTTGGAGGAGGGCGGTGAGGTACACCTCTCCGTTCTTGACGCCGCCGCCGTCTGTCTTGTTGGCCACAGCCCACTTGATACGGCGGTATCCGAGCCGCGAGATGATCGGGGCGTACACCGCCTCCAGGTCGCTGGCCCGGCAGAAGAAGTGGTCCACCCACAGTAGCCCTCCCGCGCGGAGCACCCGGTCGGCGTCGTATAGCAGGAACTCCAGCGCCGGCATTGGGATCCACCGATTCACAGCGTGGCCCGTGCGCACTAGATCCAAAACCCCGTCCTGCACCGGGAAACGCTGCTGCAGCGGCGCGTGTAGCGGCACCAGCCCACGGATCGCGGCCGCCTCGCTGTAGGGCGCCCCTAGATCTAGAGTGATTGTCAGCAGCGTAGCGTTGGCCAGCCGCCGGAGCTGCGCCGCGAGCGTGCCAGTGCCGCCTCCGACGTCAAGGCCGAGGCGGATCGGGGCGGCGCCGGCGGATCTGGCAAGGGTGAGCAGCTGGGTGAGGGGTAGATCGAGGACGGATCGGGCGGAGAGGAAGCGAGTCGATTCGACCTTGGGGTCGAAGCCAAGGGAGGCGGAGAGGCAGGAGAAGGAGCGGCACGGAGCAGATGATGGCCAGAGCACGGCGGCATCAGGGAGAGGAGCGAAGGGGTCGGAGGGGAGCAAGGTTGGTGATTTTCGTGCGGTAGGGGAGAAGCAGCGGCGGCGGGGGAGCGGGTGGCAGCCGCGAAGGATGAGCGCCTCGGCTAGGGCGCGGGCGTCGTCGCCGGGGCAGGCAGCGAAGGGGGTGTAGTTCATGTAGCGGTGGAGGAGGTCGGGGTGGTCGGAGCAGGCGGAGGCGATGGGAGCGATGCGAGTGTAGATCAGGAGCTCCGGCGGAGGCGCGGTGGCGGATGTGGCGGAAGAAGAGGAGGAGGATGAGCGGAGGCGGGAGAGGTGGGAGATGGTGGCGCGGATGGTGTGCAGCTGGTGGAGGAGGTGATCAGGGACGTCGGCGGGAGCGGACGAGGAGGAGGAGGAGGAGAAGGAGGAGGTGGTGGTGGTGGCGACGCTTCGGGTGGAGGAGAGATGGTAGAGAGAGAGGATATTGGTGGCGACCATGGCAAGCAAGAGAAGAAGATTGAGGCCCATTCCGACCGCCATGGCCATGGCTTCGCTCTCTCGCTTGCCGCTAGCAGCCGAATTGTTATTATCGTCCACTTCTTGCAGTGCAGTCAGTGGAGCGTGCGCCGTGGATGGTAATGGCCAATGGGTAATGGCAGGCATGTGAGAGGTGCGACGAGATCACGTGACGGGAGCAGCTGTGCTGCATTATCTTGGCTGATGTGACGCGGACTCACCGACACGGTTTACATACATTTCGGGTTGCAGGGCGGTCTTCATTAAATTGACTTTGGCGACCAAGTTGACTCATGTCAACGTGTTCAACAATATTCTTGCCCTGCTCACATCCGACACCTTAGCAACTTGAATTAGGGTTTCACATCATCGTCGACGACAATGTGCTTCATGGCAACGGATTTCACGCTAAGGAGCGCTACCCATCTTCTTAGCAAACGCCACATTTTATTCTTTCCTCTCCACCTAATCCGATCCTTTCCATTAGCTAAGTTTGCTCGGATTAACACAGTTAACAGCTGCATAAATATTTATCATATAAAATTTTAAAAGTAATTTTCAATGAATGTAAATTATCTTGCTAAATTCTTAATTTCTTTTGTGTAAAAAAATTACTGTATCAAAATAAAATCCTTTATAATTTATCATCTTTTATTAAATTGAAAGATCAAGCATATAAAATATTTAACTTGAATCGTATATTAATAGCAAGTTTGATGGTGTTTGAATTTATTTATTTATTGTGTAAAAGATGATTCGTTCGCCCTCAACGCCCTTGTCAATCGGTTTTACAGTCAATACTGAGGAGATAAATCACGAGAAGCACTTTGTATTCAATCAAAGACTAACACAATAAAAGAACAAACATCTCAAAAAGACTTACAACTTTTAGAAATAAATTTTTATTCTATTATATAATTTTACTATTATACTAGTCACAAAATCCTTTCGTAAGAATTTAAATTTATTTATTTAACTTTCACGAAACTTTGTATGGTCCTGTGCCGCTACATCATTGAATTATCTATTAGTGCTGCTTTTAGTACAGCCTTTTGTTCTGTTGTATTCACCTTCACCTCATCCTGGCCACTGCTTTCGAGCACATTCCTCTCACACAGTGCAATGGTCATGCATTCAACTGATATCACATACTTAAATGCAAGTCTATATTAATCCAAAAGTTATGTTTTCCTGATCTTCCTATCGGATTTTTATTGACGTGCATATTTGTTTTTGGAGCAAATAAAACATCTATAATACTAACTAACTATAATTAAATTTTATCCTACTAAATAAAATTAATTATATATACCTTTCTATATAATTAAATTTTATTCTTTACTGTATCATTAT